>VZTX01026627.1:95233-129143 GCA_013400915.1 Pardalotus punctatus | reverse complement strand
TGAAACTAAAGTTAGAGATCACTTAAATCTTATGTACACAGACAGAGCATGGACTTTACAAGTGAAGCAAGCCAAAAGAAAAAGATAGGAATGCAGAAGCAGTTTTGTCAACTGGCACATACCTTTTAAAGTTAAGTATGGAAAAGCACTAATTGTAAGGACTTAAACAGCACAGCTGCCTGTCTCAAACACTGTTAAGGCCGCAGAAGGACTTTGCCATGAGATAAGCACAGAATGGAGTGACAGAATGCTGCTCACTCCAGGCCTAGTGGAGGCAAGATTTGGTCAGCTCATCCTGGTTAACACCTCCCAACCAAAATTCCCACTGTGGCAAAATATGTAGAGAAACAACTGCTCATAAGTGTACCACCAGTCAAACAATGATCACCACAACTTATGGGACAGATAGATGACATCTGCAACCACTAATGACCATGAAATCCCCCCAGAATTTGCCTCTGTGGATACCTGGAACTTGGACTGCAAGTTAAGCCACAATAAGAACTTGACATAAAAAAAAAAAGGTGGTGCTATTATCCAGGTATTGTCTCAGACTTAGGGGGAGGTTCACAAGGCTCGGGGAGAAGAATCTATCACTGATAATGGACACAAAGAATTAAAAATTTATGGGATGCAAGGAAAGACAACTCAGCAACTGTGCTAAAATCAGTTCTGATGGGTAAAAGGTAATTCTGGCAGGGGGAGATTGTGACCAGTGACTCACAGCCCATCAACCCAAGAAAGGACCCAAAAGAAGAGAGAGAGTGAGTGTGCAGACTAATTAGCATTAGAATGTGAGAATTAGCATTAGAAATGAGGGAATCGGTTAACAAGTAGAATAAGAGAACTGTGCAACCAGAGAGCATTAATTCCTGTTTGCTAAAATGTATAAATAGTGAAAAATTTTGAATGACATTAGGAGGTCCACCACCAAGAAGCCCAGCGTGAAGAAGAACCAAAGGGATGCCACTAGATCCATGGGTGGTGACTACTACTCCTCCTTCTCCTTCTCCTTCTCCTTCTCCTTCTCCTTCTCCTTTTCTATCTCTCTCTCCCCCCACTTCCCCTCTCTTTTCTATTTCTATCTCTTTACCTCACATCTATTGTTAAATAAGATCTCTGCTATTGACTTTGGCATATGGTCTCGTTTGCACCTTAATTCAGGCAGAGGCATCTTTCACTGTTCAGATCTTAACAATAATGTCTGCCTTGTTTGCACATAGATATTACCAGGACACCCTGTGGGATCAGCACAAAGCAGCAGCAGGGAATGATAATCATTCTGTTAGCGTGGTTACCCTCACACAGCTTTGCAAACATGGTGTAGCATATGGGAGAGAAAAAAGACTTTACAAATTTCCAAAATTCAGCTGACCAAATGTGCAACTGTACTCATGACTCAAAGGAGACACATTGGCCATTTGCCAGGAGTCATTGGTAGCAGGTATTGTTTGTACTAGCCCTAGGTCATTGTCTGCAGAAGTGCAAGTGTAAATAAAGAGGAAAAGAAGAAGAGAAACAAGAAGAAAAATGAAATTTTGACTAAAAGCTTCAATGTCTAAATAAAATGGTTAGGAGATTGATTTTTTTTTCCAGAAACGTGAATTTTACAAAACCAAAAAGTTAGCAAACACTACTAAGTTTATCGCAGGTTTCAGCTAGTCAATCATGAGATGCTTCTTGGAAACTCCAAATTGTATCTGCTTTCTTCTGAGGGATCATTCACATGCTGAAGTCAGACTGTGCCACTCTGCAATAAATTCTTCTGGCACCTGTATATTCCTGAGCCATGAACTGCAGTTGAGAGTGACTGAACTTTGGCTGCCTGATAACCTACACACAATGTAAAAAATGAGACAAGTAGAAATATTGTGGAGCTACTTATAAGCTTATCTCCTCCAGAAAGTCTCACTTTCTAAGTAAGTCTGTGGCAGAAGTAAGTCCCTGGCAGAAGTCAGTCCAAACCTGACAGTGACAGTATTCTTGTAGAATAGTATGTGGTAATGCATCTGGAAGCAGAGAGAAAGTAATGTCAAACTCCAACATGTGCTAGAAAAAAAAAAAAAATTCAAACAAGAAAAGAAGCTGCTGGTAGTTTTCTTTTTGCTTGAAGTTCTATTTATTTAGCTAAATCATTGAGCTATGTCTAGAAAATCAGAGTAAGCTCTTGGTCTCTCTCCTCCAAGGCAAAGAGTAATCCTGAACATACCTGAAAAGCTGACAGGTTGAAGAAAAGTCAACCCAAATTTCACTGAGTACAGTGTTTAAAACCCACAGATCTATCACTGTAGCAAAGTGCTTTGTCCCTTTCGTCACGTTAGCTGACACCTGACCCTTGCTTTCAAATGTGGTGCTCCACACTTAATGCCAACACGGAGCTGTATGTTACTCTTTCATGCCTACCATTTCTTCCTTTCTCTCTCACTAGACTGGTCTAATAAGCTCTTTGCTAACATTTCTTTCTCTGTGTTGCTCAGACTTGGCACTTAGTCTGCAGTTCTCATTTTTTTCCAGTCCTTTGACTTTCCTCCCTTGCTGCACTACTTCTGTTTTCTGTGCTGAGTTTCAGTCTCAGCCCTAGTTCAACTTCATCTCTCTCCTACCCATTGAGTTTCTTTCTGGGCCTTGTCTCTATTTCCTGCATGGTACATTTTTTCTAATTCACAATCATATTTGCTTCTCTATCATTTTCTCTACCCAAGCTTCTCTTTTGCAGCCAGTCTTTTCAAATTTGGGATAAAAAATAATACCCCTAATATTCTTTCTGCCATCTGTTTCTTTCACCTAATTTAAATTGAGATAACTGTTCAAAATTTTGAAGACAGCAGGTTCCTACAAGTGTTGCATGGAAGGTGGGAAGCAACTAATCCATGTGCAGAAAAGAGAGATTTTTTCTTCAGTATCCAAGTGCCAGATTAGCTAAATTCTCATATAGGAGATCTGCTGACCATTTTTAAGGAAATTTTAACTCCTGCTGTCGGATTTGAAAACCAAACAAGCTTGAGAAACTAAAATGGCTTCAGTAGAAATGTAGAATAAGCAAACATGAATGTCTGTAGCAGTCTTCTGCTGTTTCACTGTGCTGAAGTTTTATGAAGAAGGAACACATAAGTTCAATATAGATCATAAATTGATAAAACAATAAGCAAGTATAAATACATAATAATTGTCTATACATTAGTTATATAACTAAAGATACAAAATTTTAAATATTTTAGTTGTAGCAATGGAGTCCTATCCCTTATATTTCCCAATTCAAGAGAGGAGAATAATTTTTTTAACTCTTTTTTTCATGGCAGTTTTACACTAAAGTAACTTGTCCCACTTTAGGCTTACACAGTGCCTCACGCAACAGAATTCTGGACACTGAAATAAGACATAAAATGATTATGCATCCATAATTCCACAAAGAATAAAAATGGAGAGCAGTAATTTACAGTACTGTATTTTTAATTTCCTCCTGCTTTACATCGCTACTGGAAGTGAAAAACATGAGGTTGAAACAGGAACTCCGATCCTCAAAGTGCAGCACTGCCATTCTTCATTCAAAAGCTTTATCAGAGACAGAAAGGGAGCAATTGAGTAAGATAGTTTTCATCACATGCTGCTTCACCAAACAGGCTTTTGACATAGTCATATTTTGTGTTCCCCAAAATAGCACTTCAGCATGCTTCAGTTTATGAACTTGTTTTTTTTTTTAACTCCTTTGAATTTAATTAGGCTATTCATCAGTTTGGTAAATGCAAAGAACCTTTTAAAAGGGGAACAGTGATTGATTTTTAAAGTGCTATAATCACTCCATCTAGCTATAAAAAAATACTTTCCAATATATTTCAAAGTATATTAATATTCACTTTTTAAAATACATCTTCTCTCCTTATTTTAATATATAACCAAGAAGCTACCATGTTATCAGTAGGTGAAGTTCTTCACCCAGCAAAGCTCCTCTCTAAAGAGCCCATTAGCATCCATCCTTTATGTGAACCTTGCTGACACAGGAAGACATTTTGGGAGTCAAATAAAGTTTATCCTACACAGAGTTTGGATCTGGGTCTGAATGGACTTACATGTAAACGAAAGGTGTATGACTATACCAGCACATCACCCACTAGCATAAACTACCATTTTCTGCACCCAAATAACAGTTTGAGGGGAGTCTCAAGCATTTGTGTGTGTGATCGCAATGCTGAAATACTGCAGAAAAAGGGAAGCCTGGATCTGACTAATTTTCCAGCATCCCTAAGGAAATCAGGTGCAATTCAAGTCTCATTTTGCAGAGTCTTGCACCAAATACTTCATATACTGCAGCATTTGTAACTTAGTCAGTCAGTCCCAGGGAGGGAATTTACCCTGAAATATGTATGTTCTAAATGTTTTCAGCCATAGATGGTGTCACAGACATGTCCCTGCTGCAGAAACAGAGGCTATTGCCTATAAGAGAAAGAGCTACTCTTCAGATGATCAATGTGACGGTTTCCTACTCTTCCATTCTTAGCAGGGCCCAAAACCAGCAGCTGAATCATCAGAAGCATTGCCTGTCTGACAAGGCTGATTGACCTCTGGGTGTGCTGTCATCACCACAAACCTGACTGCTGAGACCTCTGACGAATACAAGTACAGTTCTGCAGTGTGAAATGCCTGTAGCTCTGCCTGGGGCTGGCCAGCTCTGGACACAGGACTAATACTTGCACTCTCTGTGAGGCTGCTCCTCTGCAACCAGCAAATGTTGTCATGTAATGAAAGGAAAGGCAGTGGGACACCTTCAGCCTCTCATTTCCATACAGCACATGCTTCACAACACTCCTGCATCCCTTCTCTGTTCCAGCCTGCCTAGTTTACTTCACTGTCTCTCACTTCAGCTGTCTGTCCTCCTCATTTATCCTTCTGCACAGGATCAGCTCTTTTCCACCTATCAATAGAACGTCATCCTGCACTTTCCCTAAGTAGTTTTCTCTTGCTTTCTCATTAATAGCATTTCGTTTCCATGTGTCCCTTCATATTACTTTGCCGCTGTTTCTTACCTTACCTTACCTTACCTTACCTTACCTTACCTTACCTTACCTTACCTTACCTTACCTTACCTTACCTTACCTTTTACCATACTTTTACCTCACCTTTACCTTACTTTACCTTCCCTTTCTTCCATCTTGGGAGCAACACACAGGCAGACTTGATCCCATTCCAGCCACAGCCCATAGCCCACTGAAATCCTGCATGAGCCATGAGCAGAGTGTAGTGATGTGGTGCACACCGGCAATCTGCCATACCTTTAGCAAACAAGAATATATTCTACTCAGCTCATGGATATTAAAAATTACAAAATGTGTGTGGGACTGTAATTGCCATTCCTCTCATTTTACTGTTGGGTTTAAAACATGTTAAATTGACCACTGTAAAAGTGTTTCAATTATGCCATTAGCAGCAAGGAGAAAGCCAGTCATGAGTCACACCAATAAATTTTAGAGAAGACAAACAGACTCATACTGTGTGCACACAGACCTCTTCTATTGATATAATACTCGGTAATCCCCAAGTGCCTGACTCAGTGTTGCATGTAGGGAGCTCAGGAGCCTTATAGTGCTCAGGGATGCTCTCACAGCTCCTTTGACCACAGGTCAGCCCCCAGGAAGGAGCCTGGAAGAAGCAGAGTAAAGGATGTGCCCTTCTTACAGGAGGAGGAGGAGGAGGAGGAGGAGGATGGTGCCAGCCACTGTACAGTGTTTTGTAAGAGCATCAATGGATGCATGGATTCTGGCCTTGAGAAATGAAGCAGGCTTATAAAGCAGAGAGCTGTAGCCCAAACATTTTTCTTTCAGGAGGAAACAGTGTGCAGATGGGCACGTAACTGCAGCTTTTACTGAGTTTTAAACTCCTCTGTCACACATCTGCAAAAGAGCTGTGCTTTTGTTTTGGGAGGGAGTTTCAACTCCTTTCAGTGAAGAGCACTGAACAGCAAGTGAACTCTCTTCACTCTAGTACATTTTATCTGATATATTTAAATAATTCATATAACAGCTACAAAAAATCCCAGAAAGCAAAAGTGTTTTAAATATTCTTCCATTTGTGTACTTCAGACTTCAGTGAAACAGCTTAAAAATACAGGCCCATTCAAGCCGAAAGAGGACAATTTTGGGGGTTCTTGCACAAAATACTTTTATTCTCAGAGTAGTCTGCTCTGAGTGATCCTTTTCTTCCTCAATTTTGTTGCTACAAATAGCGAACTCTCCTGCCTCTGAGCTGCATCACCTTGAGAGAATGAATGCTGCTTACAGGATTCAGAACACTACACATGCCATCAAAATATTACAATGCATTTCAAGTCTGGAAACAACACCATAGAAATATGCCCCAAGAATGCCAGAGGTAATGAAAGGCTGATGAATAGAACATGAGATGGAGGAGCCCTGCTCTGATTTCTTCCTTTTTTTTTTTTTTTTCCCTGAGAAAGCTGATATATTTTCCTTTTTTTCCCCCCAAAGAATAAGCTATTTTCATTTATTACAGTTCAGTCCCTCTGTTATGCATACCATGCCCATACTGGTTACAGGATGTGTGAGTGCTTAAAATGGATTCTGGTTGCAAAATTAATTCCTGCTTTCATTCAGATTACAGGAAGTTTTAGCTACTTTTTTTTGTAAATGATTGACGCAGATCCCTTGATTAGTCTGTTAAAATCATTGGATTCTGTTCTTACATAATAAAAAGAATTTTTAGAGGTTGTAATTATTTTTTAAACTGTAAACTATTTCCATACATTTAAAAATTAGTCATTAATGAGGCAAATATACTTCTAACATAAGAAATAAAAGGGAGGATTGTACCAAGTCAGTGTAATTTAGCAATCTGCTTGTACATATATCTTAGGTGTCTAACAAAGGCAATCCTTCTCAAGTAAGTGCCAAATTTTCCTGTATAGATAATTAAAGTGCATCATTGACTTCTATGATTTCTAGAGGGAGAGAGAGATGCTGTCTCTCAGAGCTGAATGGCCTGGATCCTGAGTGATGAGAAGCAGGAAGAGACTCCTATTTTATGACGTCCTATTATATTGAAACATTTTTGCTTGCAACTTTAACTAGATAATCACTTCTACTTAGAAGATTTTTAAAAGGAGCATTTTATCAAGCTCTGGAATTCTTTATGCACTTGCACACACTTTCAGTTTGTTGCCTTTAGCTGGTGGAGAGTTAAGAGAAGGTACTCTTTCATCACACTACATTTTGCAGAGAAGTACTGCATGCCAAGGACTCATCCCTGACATCCTACATTGTGCTTCATGACATCCATTTATACCAGGCTTGTTATATTCCATCCTGTGACCTGGGACAATGAGGTGTATGGCTGGTGTACCAGGACTTGATGTGTTGCAGCATGGCATTATCTGCCTTGGGAAATATGAAATGAAGGCATTGTCTGCAGAAATATAATTAAGGAAAAGGTTTCTTAGCCCTTAATAGCAGAGCATGAACACTACCAAGGCTGCTGCTGTTTTTTGAAAAGAAATAGAATAACTAATGCCAAATGGAAATGGTTTTATTCTTCTTTGGTTGGAGGAAGCATTTTGGAGAATACAGAGCTTCAAGAAACATGGAATGAACTGAAGCAACTGAAATCAAGGTTATATAGTTCTCTTGAAAACCTAACTGAGGCTTTGTGTTTGAATAATGTATTATTATATTTTCACATCACCTGCAACCCAGTAAAAAGTTATTCCCTGAAAATAAGTATTCAGAGAATTCATATCCACACAAAGGAATCATGTCATGAGAATCAAAAGCAAAAGGTTTGCTAGATGATCAGTACTAGGGGATAAATTTGTCTTGTATTACCTGCTTATGAAATCAGCCTACACTGCTGCTGAAATCACAGGGCTTTTTTCACAGAAAAACACAGTCATGTAATTCATGGTTATACAAAAAAAAATTTAGCACTAATAGTGTTCTTATGACTAACGTGAATGTTGTTATTGTCTGTAAGGCAGTGGCACCTAGGAGTAGCCCAAATATGGATTTGGCATCCATTGCATTTAGCATCCTGGAATCAGGTGTTGTACAAACAAAAAGGATGGCATGTGCTTGGGAGAGTTCACATCCTAACTTGACATAACTAATCAATGAACCTGACTGGTAACAAATAGGGGGGAACATGGAGAGAAAGAATAAAATGTGGAGAGTAAGAACCATATTATATAAGTGAGCAGAAATGCTATTTACTTTCTTTCTCGAGGACCTCTGATAGAGACAAAGCTAGATGTCTATTAAGTCTCATTGTATGTGAGGATGTAAGAGATGGGCAACCCCAAAACCAAGGTCCTGGCAGGG
Source organism: Pardalotus punctatus (assembly GCA_013400915.1). Taxonomy (NCBI): domain Eukaryota; kingdom Metazoa; phylum Chordata; class Aves; order Passeriformes; family Pardalotidae; genus Pardalotus; species Pardalotus punctatus. Next base: position 120,822 of record VZTX01026627.1, on the reverse strand, counting down.
ATGCTGCACTTCCTATGAGAGATCAATGTTTGACAAAACCCTAAGGAGATTGTTTGGCAAAGGAGGAATACAAGGGGAAAAATAAAGGAAAATGTCCCAAAGAAGAAAATATTTACAGGATCAGGACCTTGGTTTTCATCCTCTCCAGACTCCTTTATATTGAGTTCAGTGAAATTTAAAACCCATCCTTTTCCTTTAGTCATGGGATGAAGCTGTATAGAGATGATGAGGCTAGTCATGCAAGTGAGGTGAACATTATTTGCCCTCATTAGCCCATCAGGGCAAGAATCTGGAAATTCCATTTTCATTGTATGACAAAGTAAAAATAATAAGTGTGGCTGTACCTTCATCAAGCTCTAAAGTCCCTGTATTTACAGCTGGGTCAGTGTGAGTGCATGCTGTTGTAAATGAGAATTAGACTGTGAGCATCTACATTCTTCTGCAGTACTTTCCTCCAAGGGATGAAACACACACTCACCTCTGCCAGGATGGCTTTAGGCCCCACAATTTGAGAAGACTAGCTGACCCACTGCTGCTTGTTATGGTCAGAAATAGCTTTTTGAAGTAACACATGTAAGTGGAGTTAACCTGCACTAATTAAGGTAACATCATCAGTCAAGAGTGCATTGATAACATCTTAACAGGTTCCTTGTGTTGGTTCTGTATATCATCTCTCCTTCAGGTTTTAAATGTTCACTTCTGGCTTCATGAAGGCATTGAAATACAAGAACCATGCAAACCACAATGTCCCACTACCTGAAGTCCTGAATATTGATGGCAGCACAATTGAAAGGAGGGCAGCAGTTCCAATTTTGTTCTGTCTTTGTCCCGTGTGTGTTGGACATCCTGTAATTGTCAAAGCAGTCCAATGACAGATTGCAGTAAAGTGAAATTGCTTTTTCAGCTGTTACAAAATAACAATCACCAGGCTTCAGATAAAATTTCTGAATATGGTGCCATGAATATTGCACACTCAATCACATGCTCCAAAACAGTCATTGATATAAGAAAATTGTTAAAGGTGTTATACTTCGTTACCCACCAACATGCAAAAAAGATGCCTTTTGTCCAATACAGCAAATGTTGAATAAATTGACTTTGCTACAGAATATAATTATTTCTGTTAATAACAGTCATTAAAAACATTCCAGGCTCTGAGTTTTTATACCTGTCGTACTTTCATTTTTTGGATTATATATGGAAATTTAACCAATAACATTGAGTTCACACTAAACCCTTTCATAGATGAGGTCTTTTACATGAAGAAGAGACGCAAATTTAGAAGTAAGTTTTCGAGGTTTTCTTGATACACTCCTGTATTCCTGTATAATTATTTTGTAAGCAGAAATTGAGCAAATTCACACCTGGGGTGGTGGAGTTTCTATTTAAGCTTTAAGCAAAGGTTCAGTTCCCACTTCAATACTGTAGAAATCCTCAGAGTTGACCATGCAAGAATGAGGGTGTGCCCAGACAAAAGGATGCAATTGTACCCCTCAGCTCAGGGGTCCTGGCCTGTCCTTGCCCTGGTGGCATTCCAGTATCTCCCCATGTGCCCCAGGTGAGCTCTGCCTATCCCAGGGCAGCTCCCTTTCTTCATACTGCACAAATCATGTAACTTAATGCTTTGAACCTTCTGTCATTTAGAAAAATGTTCAAGTGAAGTGGGCATTTAATTGCCTCACAGAGAATGTCACTCACCAATTGTTGGTGTTAGTCTATTGTTAGAAATGCCACGTTGGTTCTGGTAGTTTCTGATATATATGTCTTTTCACACCAGCCTGTAGAGGTGAGCTGCAGTTCCTGCAGGTATTTCCATTACAGTATACTGGATTTATCCAGAGGAAACAGTGAGAACAAAGAGCTACATTTATCTTTCACATTGGCATGTGCACATATATTTCATGCTAGACCCTGCATAAAAATTTTCAGGGGAAAATCAGGAATGGATTGAAGGAAACTGACTGAAAATGCTTCTTCCACAGTTTTCACAGGAAGTCACAGAATAAGTATAAGATATTTTTAAAAGTCTTTTTACTACTTCCATTTTTTTTCTGTCAGTTCACTTTTCAGCACACAAAGTGATTTATTAACTGTCTTTAAAAAGTTCCATTTCATCGAACGAATGATAAATATCAAAACCTGAAGAGTGACCCAACATCAATATCAAACTGACTCAAACATTTGCAGACTTAGTTTATTTTTCAAAGAATAAACAAAAGGAGAATGAATGAATACTGGATATAAGAACAAATTAGAAAAGAACTATTAGCCACAGTTATTGGAAGATACAATTTGCTGTGTTAATTCCCCTAGAGGTAGATGATAATCACATTTGAAAATTGTGAATTTCCCCTTCTCCCCTGGATAAAGGGCATCCATGAAGAAGGAAAAGTAGTTTAATTAGCAAAATAAAACAAAACACTAACCTGTGTCCTACTACTTTGCCTTCTCCTACCCACCATCCATCTTGGGAATGTCGTGTGACAATTGGTGTTGTCATTTCTGTTAAACTCATGGAGAGGCATGACTTGGTGCTCCTGCAAGTAATTACCACAGGGAAGATGGTCTCATTCCCAAATACATGCACAAACACACATACATTGAGTGCAAACGCAAAAATTGTGAAGCAGTCAAAATTCATTCATTCATAGAAAACATGATTTCCTACCGTTCATGAATGCCGTTAGTTTCATTTAAGCATGGTTTCATTTAAGCCATTTATAACTCCTTCATTGTATTTTGTTTAATCTCCAGCCTTCCTAAATGGGTCCTTTTTTCATTTCAACTATTATTTAAATATAGAAAGACATGCAAATATGAAAATATTCACAATTTTGATTCTCCTTATTTTACATATTGCTGAAGTTTGTTGAACTGGCTGTCAGAGCAGTTAAGAATGCAAAGGATGAAATAGTACCCAGCAGCAGTGACACCTGGCAATTTACTACACCTACCTCTGTCACTCAATTCAAGCCAAGGGTCCTGCAAGAAAAATGGAAAATCCACATGATCAAATGAGATCATGTTGCTTCTTGCAACAGCACCATTACCTCATTTTATCAACATCAATTTTCACTCACTCCTTGGAAGGTGGTGAAGGGCTGAAGAGGTCCAAAACCTTCCAGAACAGATTCAGAAGTTCTGTCGTTTGTAGTTTCTTAAATTGCACTTCAGCACCAGTAGCAGAGGAGCAAATGGTGCATGAGTTTCATCTTTGGGGACTGTACATACAGTTTTCCCCAAGCAAATCCTAGACATTACCAGCAGATGATTTACCAGCATAAGCCAGAATACCTTTAGGCTCTTAGAAACACAGCTACTCTGAGCATTTCCTGGCGTCCATATGGCACAGCAGCATGTATCAGAAACAAACTCAGTTTTCAGAAAGAATCTGTAAAACCATTCAAGGAAAAAGATCTTTTGAGTAGAGGCAGAGGGTCAGGAGTAGAGATCTGGCAGTGAAAGAAGCAAGAAGCTGGAGGCAGCCAGGGCAGATTCCTCCATTGAAATACACAATTCCTCAATGGAAAGATGACCAGAGGAAAGGCAGGTTTGAACCAGAACTAAGTACTAAAGGCTTTCTGGATTTATTGCTGAGCTCAACTTATAAAGGAACCATAGCACAAAAGTATATATTTTAGTTATTTAAAAATTAAAATTTGATTCTACTTCTTGAGATTTTCAGAAAGATGAACTAGAGGAAAATTTTTGCAGCTCAAGGAATACTGAAGATTCTTATTTTTAGTTGCTCTTGTATAGGTCCCTACTGTGTCAGAACTGGCTGAGACACAGAGAAGCCCCTGCACAAAAGCAAGGAGAGGATAAAGGAGAATGCCATTAATCAACAGGACAAAAATAGACAGAAAAAAATGGGAGTTTCTGACCTATCTTTTCTTCTGTAAGATACCAGATTGGTAAACAGTAAGTGTAGCTTTTCTCCCTGGCACGAGCTGAAGGCCAAAGATAGCACATTGACCTTCTCCAGGGTCTGCTGGGACTGGAGCAACCTTCAGGGTCAGGCTTGTCAGATTTGCTGATATCACAGGAGATTGTCTCCATGGCTAAAACACAGGCGGCTGTCATATATCTTTTTGCTGCTTATCGGAGTGGCTATGAAGAAAAAAATCAATTTAGTTTCTCTGAAGTAGAACTGCACAAAATTCATGTGGTTGGAAAAATGTGTGGCTAAATGGTGTTGGGATTTGTCATAAGAATAAATATATTTAATTATACAGTCTAGTTCTCCCAATTTTTATATTCCTACATAATAATAGGAAACTCAATTTATGTGAATGGCTGTAGTGTCAGGAGGTTGACAGAGCCTGTGACAGGTGCGGCTGTGGGGGGCAAAACAGGAAGAATCAAGAGTAATAGTGCTATACAGAATGGAAAATTTCAAAGGGAAACCCTCTACTTTAGAGGAGCATACTCAGTAAGCTCAGAACACTGAAGTCACAGGGGAAAGAACTGTGTTCCTGAGCAATTTCATGTCTTATCCAGATCCAGCTTAGTCACAACCAACTCACAGCAGCATTTCAACTCTCAGCATCCATAACTGGATACCTTCTCCACAATATTAATTACCTGGGTTACTTTATTCTTTAGGCTGTGCCAGAGAAGTTGTGAATGTCCCGTTCCTGGAAGTGTTCGAGGCCAGGCTGGATGAGGCTTTGAGCACCGAATCTACTGTAAGGGGTCCCTGCCCAAGGCAGTGGGGTTGGACTCAATGATCTTTAAAAGTTCTTTCCAACCCAAACCATTCTGTGATTCTGCAATTCCATGACTTCTTCTTTTACCTCCTCAAATAAAGTCAGAATACATCTGTAATACTTCAGCTTCAAATTTGGATGGTAGAGGCAACTCTATCATTTTGGTTTGTCTTGCTTTTATTTGGTTTCAGAGATCAGATCTTTTTGAGATAATAAGTTTTCATCCTGAGAGTTTCCTGGTAGAAATCCATCCTTTAGAACTGAAAATATAATCAGAAACGTAAAATCCTGTGGAGCTATACTCCCCACTGATAATTCGGTAGAAAAAATATGGATCCTTCTAAAAGAAAAACACCCTAAAATTATGCTTTTTAGATCATATGATTGCAGGAAAGATTTTTAAGCATGCAAAACTCAGTTAACAACCTATTTTCTGTAGAGATATGGTGGAAATCATGCATCTGACTAGCATTTTTATCTTCTGAAATTTTCCTCTTCAGTAAATATTCAGTTATTCAATTCGCCAGCATAAATGAACAATTTCCATGATCTGCTTAGGCCAACATATTGTACTGAAACCTGAAATGGTTGTAAACTATATAAATGGCTATTTTATTTTTTAAATCTGGAAATAGTCCTTTCATGTAACCGCTGCTGAATATTAAAGAAGAGAGACGTGTTCTTTACATTTCATATAGGTGTTCATGAAGTGATGGTAAACATGTTCTGAAACATCTATCATAAATGGCTGTCTTTGAGTTTTTATTTTTTTTCTTCTCTGGAGTAGCAATGTCGAATTAATTTCTGTGTTTTTCCTGATGGTAAAACATATCCATTTTATCACATAGGTCCAATAAACTTGCTTTGTAAACTACAGGCATTTAAAAATATTTTACTCTATTCTGATGTAACAGGCTATAAATAAAACTATAATTTTATAAATAATCTTGATAAATATCTCTAGCAACATAAATCTATTTTTCTTCAAATCATTCTGAAGTGATGTGTTTTGAACACGTTGGAACTTTTTTGAGCCTTGCATCTAAATTTTAAGTCACCTACTTCATCAGGTAGTTAAACTCATTTCCCTGTTAGTAGTGCACTTTACAGGTTTCAAATGTGTTTTCCATACTTTCTCTGGCAAAATCTTTGCTATCAAACATGTATTCAGCCTTTTTCTTCCTTTCAGATCTGAGCCTCACTCTAAGAAGAGTGAAGCAGTCAATATTTCTTCTCTGTTTGATTTTCTCCTTGTCCTGTCCTTGAGTCTCAAAATGTTGTAATTTCTTTTTAGAGAAGCTGTAATAGGTCCACAATGACATGTAGCAGTTAAGCAGTTCATTCTGGTTTCTTTTAAAAATATAATATAAAAACACCCTAGCTCTCCACTTTCATAATGACTACAAATGGAATTTCTGCCCATCTCCCCAAATACTTTCAAGAAATCTTTTTCCAGAACTCAGAAAACTTTTTTTTTTTGCTTACTCAATGGCTATCTTCATCACCTTACTGTCAACTTTCACTGTTACACTGTGCTTAGAGATATCAGCATCACCCTTGATCAAGGTGATGCTCCTCCTTGACTGAGGAAAAAAGAGGGAGCATCAAAGTGCAGGGGTGAGATTCAATATTGCCTTTGCACATAGGAGCAACATGCTGCTGTAATAGTTCTGCAATAGCTGTACTTCTGTGCTGCAGTAATGCGCTGTGCTACTGTAATATGCTGGACTACCATAGCAGCTCCGCTATCCTCACTTCCAGAGGAAGAGTCATAAAATGAAATTGCTAAAAATAACTCTTCAGATGAGAAGCTGTTCCTATTCAGCTTATAAAAAGGAGGCTGAGATAAGATCTTGCGTAGCTACCCATACATGTAAGGGGAAAAAAGATCTTACAAGTGTGTAGTTCTGGCTTTCAGGAAAGAAAGTAAAACTGGAATTCTATTCAGTATTATATAACATGAGACAACCAGATCCAATGAGCAGAAGTCAGGAAAATTCACCTTGACATATGATGCAGTTTTCTACCAGGGAAGATGATAAATTAACACTGATTTTGGAGGGTGGTGCAGTCACTATAATTGGAAGGTGACGTTAGTTGCCATCCTAAAGATAGGATTTGATCCAGCTTCTGGGAGCGTGAAGACTGCACAGGCAGGTACCGAAGTAAGCCAAAGTGGTTGTGGTCTTTCTTGCCTTGGATCTTGTAGCTCTAAATGCCACTCTGCCATCCACATTCAGCCACACACTCCTGGGGTGAGGAAGGTACAACAGTCTTGCCTGTGCAGTGCCACAGAACTGGCAGTTCTGCAATAAATGACTATAATCTGTTCCCAAGGCTCCTCATTTCAATAAGAACAACAACTGGCCAAATTTTGTTTTCTCTATTTTTCTCTCTTATTCTAAGACATCAGACTTTGACTGGAGCAGGACAACAGATGAACTGGTACTCTGAAAAGCACCTGTCAAAGGACTGATGATTGACATTTACTCAAAGTCAAATTGAACACTAGATTTGGGATGATAAAGAAATGCTTCTGGGATGAAAAATATATCCATACTGGAAGGAGTCATGGCACTTTCTGCAATTTAAGTAAAACAGGTCCTTTCAGTTGTAGTAGATTCCCTTCTCTGTAGACTGATGCCTCAATCTTGTCTGTTCCCACTCTGTGGTACAAAAGGCTTTAGTTGCTTGAGGATTGAAATATTTAAGTCTAATTAAAGTCATTGTGTTCAGCATGGAATGTGTGGGTGACATTTACAAGCCTTTAATACATGAGAAGTCAGTTAAAGTAATTTAACAGTCATCTCTGGCCTCTGAAGATGACATACTCCATGAAATGGTGAAATGACTACTTCTCTTAATTGACCTCCCTCATAAATACAGCATCAAATCTAGGCATCTCGTGTCATTTGATACCCTAAAAGTTTTTGCTTACTGAGAGTCATTTGGGCCTTTCTTAAGCCCATCCTTTCATCCCTAGTTTCTGCTACAATGTGTGCATCCTGCCAGCATGGGTGGGCAGCCCACCTCGGCCTGCACTGGCTCCTCTCTGCTTGCTCACAGGGGAATCTGTGCGTCTCAGCCAGGAGCAGAGAACTGGTACACTGAGCCACACGTGACTTCCATAACATCTGGAGAGTAGCATACAAGACTCCAGAATCACCCTCCAGAATTGGGAGCTGGTGTCTCCACCAGAAGCCAAAGGATGTGGGCTCACAGCTATCATGAGAAGAAAGGTGTGACATCTTATGGGACTTACTATGTTTGCCTTGATACTAAATTGGGAGGAGCTGCTGGCTCCTTTGAAGGCAGAGGGGCTCTGTAGAGAGACCTTGAGAAATTCAAGGGTTGGGCAATCACCAATTGTGTGAAGTTTATCAAAATTAGTACCAGATTCTACACCTGGAACGGGACAGCCCTGGATGTACAGACTATGAAATGAGAAGCTGGAAAGCAGTGCTGTGGAAAGGGACTTGGGGTTCCTGGTTGATGACAAGTTGAAAATGAGCCAGCAGTGCCCTGGCATCCAGGAGGGCCAACCCTGTCTTGGGGGGCATCAGGCACAGCACTGCCAGCTGGGCAAGGGAGGGGATTGTCCTGCTCTGCTCTGACCTGGGGTGGCCTCACCTCGAGTCCTGTGTGCAGTTTTGGGTGCCACGATATCAGAAAGATATTAAACTATTAGAGAGTGTCCAGAGGAGGGCTCTGAAGCTGTGTGCGGAGCAGTCTGTTCAGCTTGGAGGAGACTGAGGAGAGACCTCACTGCAGTCCACAATTTCCTCATAAGGGGAAGCAGAGGGGTAGACACTGATCTCTTCTCTGTGGTGACCAGTGACAGGACTCAAAGGACTGACAGGAAGCTGTGTCAGGGGAGGTTTAGGTTGGATATTAGGGAAAGGTTTTTCACACACAGAGTGGTTGGGCATTGGAACAGGGTCCCCAAGCCTGACAGAGTTCAAGAAGTGTTTGGACAATGGTCTGAAGCACATGGTGTGGATCTTGGGGCTGTCCTATGCAGGGCCAGGAGCTGGGCTCAATGATCCTTGTGGGTTGCTTTTAACTCAGCATATTCTATGATTCTACAAAAAGCAGGAAGAGCCAGTAGCTAACAGGCTCTAAGTGCCTGTCCACATGGTTCCAAGAAAAGGAGCTTCCAGAAGCTATAAATACATTTATAAGGCAAAGATAAATGGAGAAGGTACAAGCAATCACAGGAGCAATCCTTCTTACACAGGGGAGATATGTCTGGCGCTTTTAGTATGTCTGTATCAGAAAAATAAACAATCCTTAATGAGATCTGCTTTACCACTTCTGCCCAGAACTAGTACAGTTGTCCAGCTCCTTAGATTCACCTCTGCCAGGACCTGTTTTACCTGGATGATCCATGTCCGCACCTTGGGGCATTGTTTTCCATCCCTTTTCCCAGAAGATCAAAATCCTACTCCTTGTTTTTGGTCATGCCTTCAAAACTTAACTCCAAGCTCTTAATAAAATCCTCTTGGAATAGACTTCAGGCCGGAAAAAAAAAAAAAAAAGACATCTTGAGATTAAAAAACAGCCCCTCATATACAATCCCATTAGTCATAGCATCCCAGAACTCCACTCCCTGCCCAAGACTCCTTTGAGCTAGAGTAGGTAGAACACTGAATAAAATACAACCATGTCATAGACACTTATAATTCTTTGAGCATTAGCTTAAAAAAGCCAGGGAGTCTGGTAGATAGTGTTTTATATTCACTTTGTGCTGTACAAACAGGCCAAAAAAAGTGCAGGGAGTGGACAGTCAGGTTGGTTCCTTGATTTTTTGGAAGTCAATGAATCATTTCACTGTATCCTGAAAGCACAAAAGACATATACCATCTAATGTGACACAGAATACTTTTACAATGGGAGTTTTAAAGTACTTATTATAATAAAGTCTGTGGAAGATGAGTCTGTGCAAGCAAAACACAATGTGTCCAACTGATCTAAGAAAATCGGAGAAATGTGAGGTATTTGACCTGGCAGGAGAAAAGACAGTGCCCACATTTCCTTTAGAGTTAATGGTGCAAGGTAGGTGTCTCTGAAGACAGTGGAAGGGAGATGTAGCCTCACCAAGTCAGATGTTTATCTTTCTTCATTAATTACACAGAGAATAAAATGTTAATGACTCTGCCTATTTAGAATCCACCCCACATAGTCCTCTTTGAAGATATCAACCTAATAAAGCATGATCAGCTCTTTTTAAAAAATAAAATTATAACCATGGTGTCCCACTTTTCTATCACATAGATGCTAACAGAGTAAATGTTTGCTCCAGAGTGGGACAGCCTTGACTGCGCACTTCTATAAACCCAGGGAAGTTTGTTTTCATTTTTCCCAGGAGGATGTCCTAAAAGGTTCTGGTGCACTAAATAGAGGAGAAAATTTCCTCTCTTTGTTATAATGTGGAAAGGTACCAGGTGAAAAAGGACAGTCATGGAGTTTTGTACCTTGGACACTGTTATTCAGGGATTTCTGAGTGTAAATTCCATATTTTTTTATATGCTTCCCACCTGTTTTCCTGGAAATAACACAGATATGCCAGGTGACTGAGACTTCTCCCTTTCCAAGTTGCAAGAAATAGCTTAAGATCTATTTGTGTGTCAGCCACATCCACAAGTTGCCAATATGTATGAATGGGCTATGGCACCAGGGTGGAGGAGGGCACAATGCATGTAATATATAGAGTAAAAGCTGTAACATAACCCCTGAGCTTTAGCTACTAACAGAGGTAGCTAACTTACCCCACAGGGACTGCTATTCTTCCATTTGTGGTGATGTGCTGGCTGCAAGTTTATCAGCTGGCTCTCTTCAAGCCTTTCAGACTATTACGAATATAAAGACAGATCTATCATAATATCTGAGGCATTTATAAAACAACATTTTCCACAGCAGCTCAGTGATGAACAAGATCAAGCAGAGAATCAGAGCTATTTTTGCAAAGGAGAAAAATATAACTATCATTTGAAGATTGTAGGTTAGAAGGGTCATTCCTCCCTTCCTTCTCCTGCTGTCAAAAATAGAATCCAGTTTGTCATAAAAGTCTCTTGTGTGTGGGTTTGCGTGAATGGGCTCTACAAGGACACATGGACATGGATGGAGAAAGAGTTCCTGAAAACAGCCATCCAAAGGTGGGCGATGGAGCTGAGAGGGAGGATGTGAGGGTCTCCCAAGAGCTGAGAAAATCCCAATCCTCCTCTAAGCCCACGAGAAAGGATAAACCCATAACACCACAAGTCAGTCGAACTGGAGAGCCGTTGCCCATGGGCACCATCCTCAGCAGGGGTTGAGCTTTGCTTTTAACTCAGGCTGCCTCCCTGCAAAGGCTGTGATCAGGCACACACCTGCTCCATGGGGCTGGGAGCCTTGGAGGTGCCAAGCTAGGCTGATCCTGGAGCCCTTAGAGCAAGTGTGTGGCTAGGGCAGTCAATTGCAGTAGTCTGCCTCTGTTAAGAGTAATGGCTTCAGTAATACTTAATATCAGATACTAGCAGGGGTCTCTGTCTCCACTGATTTGCAGCAGGGCAAAGGGAATCTTCAAAACATCCAGCCTATTTTATATTAAAACCCACCCTTTTCCCCCCCCCAAAAATTACTTTTTTTTAAAAATCATCCTTTCATTTTTAAGGCTGTCTTGAGTACCATTTGGGGTTTTCAGTCATTTATAATTATTCTTATATTTTTTATTTTTGGTTTACCTCACTGGAAAAACTGTAGATGTTGGGAGGAAAACACTTCTTGTCAAAGCATTAAATGTTCTTGTTTTGTTTTTTCAGGGATAAATAAAAAATATTACTTCAATTTAAACAGAGAGCATACCTGAAAAGAAACAACACTTGTCAGTTAGGTCTGTTAGGAAATAACTGAGAGGCCTCCTCGAGCATACTATGATAGGACAAATCAATACAGCTGTGCAACTGCCCACATGTTCTGGGTAGAAGAGGGCAGCAGATGGACTGTAAAAGCTTCTTCTTTCCTCAAGATTCACAGGTACCTTCTGCCTGGAAATAAGCTCAGGTTAGTCTATTAGGAAATGAATAAATAGTGAGATCACTTCAGCGGCTTTTTGTAAAATTGAGTCTTCAGCAATCCTAAATATAAATCCACATTGCTTGGTACCAATCTTGTCCTGCTCTATCTATGGTTAGAGTTTGTCTGTATATGGGAATTTAGCTACAAGATAAAATAGTTCTTTATATAAATATCTTATGAGTCAGTCCCAGCTGTAACTTCCAAGTGGTGAAGTCGTTAAGTAAATGCTGTTAAGAGAAACGTAAAATGAGCTATGATTTCTTCACAAGAAAATGCTTTTATGGCATTTAATGAAAGAAAAAAGGTTTTTAAAAAAGCAGCATTGAACCCCATGTCATGCTGTACAAATGACTATTTGAAAAGTAACAGGGTTAAAATAAGATAAGAATCAACATGTCTGGTATAGCTCCCCTGATAGGTTTACATCAGTCACACTGGGGTATCCTATAATGCTTCAGTAGTTCAAATCTTACAATTTTTTCATTATAAGAGAAATGGATCTTCTATCAATATGAGAAATTATGTACCCTGTGCATAATGTGTTTCTGTCTGTAGATAAATCTTTGTATTATTAGCTCATCAAACCTAGTCTGTTATTCTATTATTAAAACTGGTTAAATTATTAATATAATTTTTAATCAGTTGAATTAATACTTATAATGGTGACTTGTGGTAGCTTTGATTTTGACTTCTCACAATGAATATTAAAAACATTATAATTAAAAGACACACAATGTTTCTAAGTTTCTTTTTTAATCTGTGGTATTTCCTGGAAATATAAATTATGCATTTTTATTTTTTTTGTCACAAAACAGTTAATTTCTTTGTAGCTTCATCAAGACTGGACTGCCTGGGGAGCAAGCCAATTTCATCAGCAATTAAAAAGGTCATTCCTTTGGATTTTAAAATATACTGAGAAACATTTTTTACAGGCCATATGTTAAAATAGAACCATGTTCTGATAAGTGATCATCATGTACACTGGCTTCATGGGATTCTAATTTTTATTGTTCTTTAATGGTTTTATTCCACATGTGTTACTTCAAAGTGTGCTTGCCAGCTATGCAAATGTGAGTGTGGGAGCATATGCTGCATTTCTTAGGTATATAGAGACAACTTGGGAAACAAGCTCCATCAGCAACAAATTTTCTTTCAGTTTCATTGACTTCTTTAGATGTTCCTGGATGCCACTGGATTGTCTTCTAAACTGCCAGTAGCTTAAAACTGGTAAAAGAGCCTTGTTGCTTTGTGGCCACACCAGCCCTGCATTGTTAACACCAGTAGAGAGTTTGTGAGCACTCCCTTTTGATCTGAAGGTCCATTACAGGATGAGGATGGTACCTCACAAACAGGGACATGGACAAAGTGCAGCTGTTTGACACATTCTTTGCCTCTGTCTTCAACACGGATGACAGACCAAGGGGGTCTCAGTGCCCTGAGCTGGAGAACCATGACTGTGAGAATGATCAACTCCTAGCCAACCCTGAATTTGTGAGGGATCTGCTGCTCCAGCAAGATCCCTACAAATCTATGGGGACTGATGGGATACATCTGAGAATCCTGAAAGAGCTGCTGATGTCACCACAAAACCTCTCTTGATTTTTGAGTGATCTTGGGAATCTGGAGATGTCCCAGCTGCCTGGAAGCTGGTGAATGTTGTCCCAGTTTTCAACAAGGACAAGAAGGAATACTCTGGAAATTACAGGCCTGGCAGCCTCACTGCAGTGCCTGGAAAAGTTATGGTAAAGATTATTCTGGGAAATCTCATTGCAGTCTACAACTTCCTCAAGATGGGAAGAGGAGGGGCAGGCACTGACCTCTTCTCTGTGGCGAGCAGTGACAGGACTTAAGGGAATGGCCTGAACTTGTGTCAGGGAAAGTTTAGGTTGGATAATAGAAAAAAGTTTTTCATCCAGAGGATGGTTGGGTATTGGAACAGGCTCCCCAGGGAAATGGTCACAGCACCAGCCTGACAGAGTTCAAGAAGTGTTTGGACAATGCTCTCAGGCACATGGTGTGATTCTTGGGGAGGGTGCTGTGCAGGGCCCAGAGCTGGACTTGAGGATCCTTGTAGGTCCCTTCCAACTCAGATTTTTCTGTTATTCCATGAACTGTCTTGGTTTTGGTGGTTAAACCACAACAATAACTAAATTAGAATTGAGCACAGATCTGTGGCTGACAGTGCTCCTGGTGTTGCTATGCTGGAAGCAGATTAAAGTCATGCTTTCAAGTCAGAAGGCATTGTACAAAGGAAAGGTGTGTCCATTTTCCAGGACACAAAATGATGAACAGATCAAATATAAAGCAATGTTCCCTTCTTTGGAAAGGAAAACTGGACAAAAAGGCAGAAAAGAGAAATGGCTGCAAAACCCAAGACTTCAGACCAGAGGGGAAGGCAACAGAAAAAACAAAGGAGAGGTGTGAGCATAGGCAAGGCTCATTAAAACCGGACTCTTTCCTAGGAGAATAAGTGGAAAGCTGAGTGTTGTGTGAGGGTCAGCACTGTGAGTTACTCAGACTGACCTGCTCAGTGGCTTAATTGCACCTGTACATGCAGATGACATTGGCTGTCTCAGGAGAGAGGTAAGGACGAGTGGTGTAGCCTGCTTGGGCGAGCCAGCCACCATCAGGCAGCAAGGAATAGAGAAACACTGAAGCAGTGGGAATTAGGAAATGCGGCTATCTGAATCATAGCTTGGAGCACTGCAGGGCCATTTTCCAAAGCCTTTACTTTTTATGGCTGTGACACAAAATCCTTCACATGGAAGATGTAGTAATATTGGGAAATTACACCAAAAGGGTATTTAGCTTTTTTGATGAGGTTTAGATCTGGAGACAAACACTGCTGCCACAAGTGGCACTGTCCGGATTTCTGCAGAGCACTGCCTTATGTTCTTTGAAACACCACTTTCAGAAAATACGGCTTGTGCTACCAGAACTGTTCAGTTGGAGAGAAATGATTTCCTATTTGTTTCTTTGCATATGAAATGAGCATCACTTTGGTTAGTGTCATGCCTGAGTTTAACAAAAGAGAAATGAGAATTCAATAGTGATGTTTCCTCTAAGATGAAAACCTAGACCTTCTAAATAGGTTTAAGGCTGCTTAAATTTAAAGCATCTGAGCTTCAAGTTGCAGTGCTTAGCAAGATGATAGTAGGACAATATTATTCACTAAGATTAGTTAATGTGTTTTCTGGGTGTTCAGAAAATGTGTAGGTCCATGCAACAGCTGGTGAGTAGTACTATTTCTCTCATCTGAATCCCTGCAGACACTAGGGGAAGGACTGTTTATCTAAGAAGCTGCTCGCTGTCTCAGAAGCACACGGTCAGACTTCGTGATGCCCTGAGAAAGAAGCAGGAACAGACAGTATCACACTGGAGACATCACTATTCCAATGGATGTGTGGAGGGGTTTTCCTTTTCTACCTACCTAAAGGACATAAGGGGAACCCACAGAATAACTGCTGAGCTGCCATGGAAAATTAAATACCTGATCTTGTGGGCTAGGTTTTGAATGTTGTAGGTCTGGGACTAAGATGTTTAGGAGAGCTCAGATTAAAAAATTAAGCAGATATAAAAAGTAACTTAGATCTTGTAAAGAAGGTGGTAATTGGAGCAGATCTTTGTATGGGATCCAAATAACTATCACATGGAAGAGAAACATGCTTGAGTTTGAGCTATTGAGTGCAGGGTTGTGAGGTGAGAGGCAAGATGGGAATGCTGTATGCCCAAGTGCATATTGGAAAAACACGTGTTTTTCCAATATTGCCTCATTCAGCTTGAAGCTAAGGAAGAGGAGAAACAATGACCAAGTGGGTGCGTAAGGGGGCCCTGAGATTTCAGTCCTACTTGCAGGCATCCTGAGATGAATCTTTTCAAATTGCTTGCATCTGTGTATGGGGAAGAAGTGGTCTCACAGCAGCAGACAACAGAGAAGTAATAAAAAAATTAAATTAGATAAAATTAGTTTAAATAATGAGAAAGGATATAGAGGAGATGATCTCAGAGGCAGGTGCCCTTTTGAAAAGTAGCTTTATTAGATTTTGATATAATTTATTAAAGCTAGGCTGATGGTGTCCTTTTTTAATGCTGTGTGGAACGTTATCTTTTACTCCTGTTGATGGCCAATGACAAAAAGCAGTGCATCCGGAATTGAGTGTGATGAGAGGGAGGAACTGAAAGGTTTGTTCTGTTTTTCATCTTCTCTCCATATTTTAGTTCTATTTGTCAGTTGATGCCTGATAAATAGGCTTACTGCAGAAAAGCAGTGAAGTCTTCCAGTTTTATGGTGCCTTGTGGCAACTGGGAAATAACCTCAAAAACACAATGAGACTTAGATTTGGTGCCTAAACAGTGAAAAAAATTAACAGATTATAATTTTAGTAGTTATTTTAGTTAAAGATTTTCAGGTCTAACATGTTTTCAGTTGTCTAACACTTTTTAACTTCCCGTCTCTTTCAAATGAAATCCAAAGAGACATTACCAAGGATAACCTAAACATTTTTTTTAATCAAACCATATTCCTTGTGCTTGCTTAACTCAGTTTCCTTACAAAGCATGTTTTAAGAAGGAAGAAATAGGGCCCTCATTCCTAAACCAAACCTCTTCCATTTTCAAATGATAATATGCCTATACCAGCTCTGGGCACACTGCAACGGGGCTCTGCCTGTTTTTTTGTCCTTGGTCTCTCATCAGTTCTAATGTAATTTTATTTCTTTTTGATAAAGGATTTATAAAGATACTTATAAATGAAGCAAACTCAGTTTTTCCCATATATGTAGTGGTCTCTACATTGTTCTGTGATTCCATGAGAGTTTATGAATGGTGTAAAGAGAGACAAGTATAAACCAGAGCAGGAAATTATTATCAATCTGTGCTGACAATTTATTTTCCTCTGTGTCATTCCAATACATTCCAGGGACAGTTAGATCCTAGATGACCAGGCAACTCTGTTACTTCTTATGGTCTTATTCTCAGAAGATAGTTCTCCAGCCTCTACCCCTGCAGAATGGAAAGTATGGAAAATATTCTTTCCTGCCCAGATTCAGGCAGTCCTGAAATGGGACGCAGAATGCATTAGCAATTTATTAAAAAAAATGGGACCCTAGATAATTTATTAAAGAGCACAACTGTTTTCTGCTTTGCCTAGTTTTCCACAGCAGTAATTTCATCCTTGCCATGTGTCACTTAAGTTGGGTTCTTTCTAGAACTCCTTTGAAACCTAATACATGTTGGAAGTGGGATTAATAATATAATCAGTAATCTATTCACTCTTAAATGACTTCTGTAAGCCTTATCTTGCCACCATTCAATGTGAAAATGAGCCTTAATTGAAGAACTAATAACAGAATTTTTGCAGCTGCTGCAACATCCGCACCTATACTAATTTTGGTTAAGCTGATTTCTGTGTTTCTTGATTTTGCTGCTCTAGATCTGACTTCAGATGGGTAGAAGGGGTTAAGCAAATGGCTCTGATTCTGTTTTTTAATGCTTTGTTGCTTTATCTTTTAAATGAAAATCAATGAACTGCTGCACCTGAGCAATACATTTTTTCCTTTAAAAATGATAGCAGAGTGGCTCAGATGTCTCTATAGAGGATGATTAGACCATTATTCTAAGCCACCTTCTGGTCTTAACTTGTATCCCTAATAAGGAATAACAACAAAAGAGATTTGACAGTGATCTCGGATCATCAAGGATGCATACGGGAAACAAACTTGGGCTTTGTTTTTCAACAACACTTGCATTTTAGCACACCTCATTTTGAGGTACCTTGTTCTACAGTTCCATGACAAAAGCACAGAGTAGTCATTTAGTGTAACATAAATGCATGATCTAAGATGTGCAGTAGATACGTTGTCAGTCTCTCTTGTAATTTATTATTTACAATATGTTCTCATTCATTTGCAGTACAAAAGTACATCCCTGTGTGTTTTAATTTATTAAAGAGTAGACTGTCACCTCTAAGGCCCGTGCTCCAAGTACAAAGTAAAGCTTTTAAGTGAAAAATTTTTGGTGCTTTTTGTGCAAACTCTGTGCAGTACAAGTGCTACTCAAAAAATTAGTGTTAATGTAGCTGAAAAGCTGGTGACTTGCCCAGGTCAGACCTGAAACTAATAATTTGGCTGGGAAAAAATATGAAAAATAAGTTAAAAACTCAAAGTAAATATTTTTCCTTTGGGGGAAAAAAAAATTATTTAGAAAGATGTTCTAGATTAACAGCTTGTTCAGCACAAAGGTCTACTAAATATTTATATGAAGAGAAAGACATGAAGAAAGGAGTTATATGTGCTTTATTTGGCACCTTCCATTCTAAGGTAAGATTGAGCTTTTTTTGCCTTCATCATTTTTATTGGAGTTGCTGCTTTTTAATTGGAATAGAAAAATGAAATCCATTCTAGACCCTTTTCTTTTCCCCTAAAATATATATTGCCAAAAAAGAAAAAAGGATTTGAGACATAATTCTCATTTATAGATAGGCCTTGCTACTTTATTCTTGCAAAATAGAAAATGTTAGAGTGAATTCCTTCCAGATTAAAACCTTTCATACACTAGAGAGACAAGTGAGAGGGACTGAATGTAAATCAGGATAGCAAATGACTTTTGAAAAACCTTGCTTTCCATTGCTTTATGGTCACCAATGTACACCACTTGTATAGCCAGTTACGCCTAAGCAGAATAAATGTAATATAATGACAAATAAGAGGTCTGGACTTAACCAATCATCTACAACTCTCTCTGTGTGTGATACCACAAGAAGAAAAGAAGGGGAGGACATGTGGTGCAAATCTCTACCTTCAACAATAAGAGTATTGACAGAAGATCTGGAAATGACAAAAGTGTCAAAGAGGGACCATCACTGATATCAATCAGCAGAATGTCATGGCAGAATATGTAGGGGAAAAAAAAACCAACTAAAAAGAAGATGCTAACTGGAAGATGACTGGAAGAACAAGGAATAATAATCATAGGACCTCCTTTCTTTTCTCACTGAAGAAGCTGTGCTAACATTTTCAAGCTGGGTATTTAAATCAACATTGCCACATAGCAATCTAAATAAATGTCCCAATTTTCAGATTTGGTGTGCGGTTGCAGCTTTTCTTGGCTCCAGAAAGCATGAATTCTCAGCACCTCAGAAGATCAAGCTGTTTATGTGGGAGGTGATCATAGTAGAAAGTGAAACTGATGTGGCTTAACTTGCACATGCAGAAATCAGCATGTCCACACAGAGAATATTTTTCATGCGTGGATGTCTGACTGCCTACTATTTTATACACTTGATTGCCTGTACAATAATTTTTGAAATTAACCAACTTGTTTTCACGCTCTGTTCATTGGCGTATCACCTATATGCAACAATGGATTGGATTCAACTTGAAGATTAAGGCTCTTAAACATAATCTCTATTATGGAAAACTAGTCAGTAGGGTCAGTGAAATCAATAGTGGTTTTCAGATGATGCAGTGCAAAGCTGACCTGGTGTCTGTTTTGAGGGGAACCAAAAACCACTGAACTACAGTCTACTCTAAATTCTTGACAGTCCATTCACTGTGCTGAGGAAATCTCACTGACTACCTTGGGAAGGGCTATCTCACACACAGACATATATAGATTATGTGTAAATATGTGTAGACCTCTTACATTTAGGTATTTTAAACTGGGAGTGAAATCCACTCACTATCACTACTATCAGGTGTAAAAATTTTAATTCAGTCTTGAATAGTCTCTTTATACAACCATTATAGAATACTTGCTTTCCTAGATGTTAAAAAAAAAGTCCTACTACAGCTGTCTTCAGCAGTGGTCATATGTTAATGTGCTCTCAGAACCAGAGCATGTAGAAAACTTACACAGTAAAAAGGACGGGTTTGGAGGCAAAGAATGGATAGATTTCCTGTTGTAGTCTTTACCAAGAAAAGATTTTTCTTTATTTATGCAGGAAGAAAATGCAAAAGTGGGTCAGTTGGGGGGACAGATTTCCAAGTCTCAGTTGTGTCTCAGTTGTGTCTCAGTGGCACAGCAAAATTGCCTGTCAAGGTATTCAAGCTAAATCTGAATTAGTTCTGTCTTGGGTAAGACTTGGATCCTTTTATGGTCAGGAAAAAAAAAAAGGAGAATAAGTATCTTTATTCCTCTTGATCGCTTCAGCTATGGAAATGATTAGTAATAATAAAATCTGGCATGTAGAAAGTTCTCACTGAAAAAAACCCCAACTGACAACTCTTGACACTGCCTCTGCTTACTAAGCTCTTTAATTCCTTTACCTGCTTTATTGGGTTTTTTGGTCTTATTTACCTGGGCAATTCACAAATTTTTGTTTCATGGCATCAGACATATACATAATATCGAACAAAGGAAAAAGCTCTAGTCAATGACCTTAGCATTACGACCTTGGATCAAGTCCTCAAAGTATTGCTTTCAGTGGGAAATACCTAAATATATGTAATGGTACAGCTGCAGCCCCTAACTTTAGAAATGGAAAGAACAAAGAGGAGTAGTGTCAATAACTTCTTCCAGCAGTTTAGTGGATGATTCTTCTACTTTTTGTCCCACCACTCATAAATACACAGGCATAGAAATTTCTAGTCTTTCTTTATGCTGATTATGCCAGGGAGGTGGATGTCAGAGAGTATGCTGAGAATGGGACAAAAGGAACTCCTTTTTTTCCCATATAATGAAAAATTTTTATGGAATGTTCACAATTTCTATGACTCCTTCTTCTAAATGAGGGAGCTCCAGCAGAGTTCTGCATTTGTAAATGGCGCTGGCTGAAGGTATTAATTTTTGTTACAATCTGGGAAATGAAAGGGAAGGCTCCTCACCTCCTTCCTCAGTTAAGTTTAATACTATGTTTTCCTTTGTCCATTGATATTTCATCCATTTGCCTGTGCTTCACACACATCTCCCTTCCCTTACATCTGTAGACACAGTGCTGTTGCGACTGCATCTCTTTAAGGCTCACTCTGAGAAATACAGGCACATGGTTCTCCATCAGACTACATAAACATGCTGCTCATTTGTACTCAGCTTAAGACAACCTAGATGTTCCTGCAGAGTGGCAGAAAAGAAACCCGAAACAACCAAAGGCAGAGCTAGAAACCTGCCCCAGCTCTCTTCTGAGCTTGACATGACTGTGGATAGGTCTGGGAAGAGATTGCATGAATCTACTGTAGGGCTTGAAGACCATGAGGTGTAATGCCTGGCCCATGTGTGCTTCGCTATATTGGACTGCTGTTACAGATAATAGCAATGACAGAACATAGGGATTAGATAACCACTCTCTTTATCCTGAAGAAAGCCCCTTGCTTCCAGGTCTACAACTTTAGACACTGGTTAATTTTGCAGGTGGGCTGGATTCAGGTCTCTGCATAATCAGTAGAAGATAAAGAGACTCAGGTAGGATTTCCCCTCTTGTCTCCGATGACCAAGTCTAATTTTTCAGTGGATAAATTTCTATGTCAGGCAACTTTATAGGTGAGTTGACTTCTATTTCCATCTATTTCTTACTTGTCTACTTGAAGGGCACCCTTTATCTTATGACAGTTTGATATTGCTGGCTGAGTTTGATGCACTACATAATCAAGTCAAGCCTGAAAAATAATTTATTCTAAGGAAAGACACATGTACTTGATTCAGGTTTTGAATGGTTTGAAACCTATTTCTTTAGGGGACTCTGATTTCCTCTTGTGGATGATGGTTATTTTTTTTGAGAACATGTGTTGATATGAAAGCACTGAACATTAAAACACTTCAGGACAAAAAGTCCTCTGTGGCTGGCAGGTACATGTTTGCAAATTCCCCATGTCTATTTGATAGCAAACAGATTTCTTCTGTTCTTTGGTGACCCATTCCCACAGTCACAGTGCTGCATTGTCTGTGCACTTCACCATGATTTGTTTAAATAGCCTGGCAGCCCACCTTTCATGCCCACCGCTTTAATTGGTGCAGATGCTGCCTTAGGATGCTCTACTAAATGGTGCCAAGGCAAAGATAAACAATTTGCAAACGTGTTCAAGCTTGTCACCACTGTACTGCTCTTTGTCTCTATAGGAATTGAGTCTCTGCTTTCTGTATCAATTACACTCTCATTTAGATTGACATATAGTTAATTCTTCCTTGTTGGATCATAGCATGAAGTTCAAGGTATCATGCTATCCTTATGTTTTCATCAGTGTTTGCTGTTTATCTCTTCTAAGGATCTTTCAGAGACTTTGTTGCTTCTACTGTTCTGATCAGTGAAAAATCACTGCAGTATCTTCTCCTTTCCTAAACAGTTTGATTTCTTCACATTTTTCAAATACAATAAACTGAGACACAAAAGCTCTGCTGAAGCAGAATTATTTTTTGCCACTTAACCACTTGAAGCATTTTGCTGTCCTTCACTGACACCATTTTTAATTTGGCCACAGAGCTGTAACACAAATGCTTTGCCCTTTAAGAACTATAAAAGTTTCACTAGTCAGTCTTCATAGCAATTACACATATCTGAAATTAAATCAAGCAACAACAAATACCAAACCATTGTATCACCTAAACAACTTAGACTTAGCTATTTTAAGTCTTTCCTCTGTCCTAAAACCTGCAATACTTGCTTAGTTTCACAATTAATTGCTTCTTCAATGCCATTGTCCTTAAGTCCATGAGACATTTCTTGCAGTATATTTATCTTAACTGTACCTGCTTCCTGAATGTTTTTATGTTTCTCAAATTACTATCCCCTGCCTTGTACTACATGCCCCTGTACTTTGTGAAACTCCTGTTATTGAAGGAAAAGAGGCTCAATCTGCCTTTGAAAGCGGTGCCTCAACCAAGTTTGTTTAAAAATTAATTGCTTCTGCTCTACTACCCATAGCTGTATTCTGTTTGAATGACCACAAGTATCTCAGATTTCCTGCAGTTTATGGTCTCTGCAATGACAGATTTGTGTTTCCACAGACCAAAACAATGAAGACTTAGCCTCACAGTTTAAACAGGGATGTTGCCCAGCCTCCTGCCATAACCAGAGGGCTTTACAGCTGCTTGTCTGTCGCAGAGTAGCCAGGGCTCTTCTCTCAAAGATTCAGTCCATTGAGGAGGCTCTGTGCTGAAGCCATCGGGAGCTGGTACCAGGGCAGCCCCCAGCAGCACAGCCAGGACATGACTGCATGCTGAGAAGCTCAATCTGTAAATCCCTCACCACCTCTAGCCCCTGCCCAGTGCCCTAAAGGCAGTCACTACCATGTGGGTGCCACAGGTTAGGCAGAGGCAAGTATGGCTACCACAACCTTCTCAAGCAAATCTGCTCCATGTCTGATGGAAGGAATAACAAACTTCCTGAAGACAAATCCTACATGCAAACCTACATGGGCTCCTCCTGCATCATACGCTACCTTTTGCTGACCAGGCTCTGCCATCTCACCTGCATTTAGCCTCTCTGTTGGGGAAGGCAGGGGTGGTACACACCCAAGTGGACCATGGTTATGGCCACTGGACATTACATTTGCCAGGGAATATGTTCATACAGTGAAGGCATGCAGGAGCATTTCCATTTCTATGAACATGGCTCAAGTTTTTTACAGACTAATGAATGGTTTACATTTTGTCTAATGTGGGACAATATCTGAACTGTCTCAATGGGGCTGCTGCTTCCAATTTAGGTTTTTATTCTTCCCTGCAAAAATAGATTTAGTCCAGGCACAGTCTTTATGTTTTAGATCAGACCTAGCATGCCAGAGCCTTGACTCGTGAATAAATCTCCTCTTTCACATTGCTACATTAAAATCAACAAATTGCTCAGTAAAACAAACTTGGCACCTCCTTGTAAAGCCTCCCATGGGGCTTCCAGTCCGAAGCAGGGTAACAGGCTGGGGTTTCTGATCTGGATTTCTGAACATTTCATGAATCACTAGATCCACATCACACTCCTATCCTATCCACCACCCAGTTAATATCTCATAAAATCTTACTATACACTAGGATTCCTCCCACAATTGTTCCTGCTGAACATCAGGACCTTAGGCCTCTACTGAGCAGAGCACTCCAGGCTCTTTTTCTCCCATTCACTTAGTTCATTCTTTCCCACACAAGCAATGCTATCATGAGATACCAGGTTGGTAGAACAGAGTCGGACAATTGAGGACAGCACTCATGCACATGAAAATATCCCCTTGCTTTAGTAAATTGAAATAATCCCAGGCCCTCTGTGTATGTACACCTTTACCCAGGCTCCTCAATCAGGCATCACCTCTAAAGGGCACCAGTGTATCACCACTTAGGGCACTGTTCACCTGAGTTGCCACAAGGACTCCCTGCAGGTCTTTCATCAGGGTGGGAAAAACAGGAAAATCCTGATATCTAGATGTTTAAGTTTTCGAAGTTCTTTTGGGTTTGTGGATTTTTTTGTGGGTTTTTGTGGTTTTTTTCTTCTACATTAGGTCAACTCTTCTTTCAAAAGGCTAACCTTTCCATGACTTTGACTTTGCATAAAGAGGAATCCTGAATAAATTCCTGCTCTTGCTCAGGTATTTCTTTGCAATCCCGCCATGCTTTGGGGACCCTTTCAAGGGTATTAAGCCATCAGACAGGCAAGGTGTGTGTTTGTTTTCTCTATTGATATACAAAATTTCTGCTTCTGTTATAATTCTGGTAAACCTTAGATCATATTACTACCATCGGAACCAGCCCCCTTGGATTCCACAGCCACAATTCTTGACAACTGAATGATGATGAGATGCTAAAGAAAAGCTTTACTTTCATTTAGAAAGTTGGGAGTTACATGCAAGCCTGAGAGAGGTATACACCAATTACTTGGGTAGAAAGCTGGTAAATAACCTTTTGTTTTCTACAGATTACAGACTGTTCACAGCTATATATTGTTGGCTCTTGTGGTCAAGAGAAGACAGACACAGACCTCAGATATTTTGGGAATACTCTAGATCAGTTTTATGTTTGTAGGGATTTGTGACATATGAGCTGCCATGAATAGCACTAGGGCTGTTGTGAACTCCCAGCCAGCTGGCTGCAAGGTGGCTGAGCCAGCTTGTCTTCCCGGCAGCCTGTGGAACATCTGCACACCAGGCAGGACAGTGCACTAGTTCAACAGGAAGCACAGCCAAGCTGATGGGACAAGAGACCAAGCCACTTCTTATCAATGAGCCGTATCACATCTGTGACATTTGCCTCACTCTCTTTCTAACTTTTCTCACATTTGTTCTATCAAGTTTTGCTTCTTTTTATTTTTACAAACTTGGGTGCTCAGGGATAGGAACTCTCCAAAGTTCTGCAAACTCCAGGGGCTATTTCTCACAATATAGCACTTCATTCCTGTGTGTAATTCTTCTTCTTTATAAAACAGGGCAATGATGTTAAATATAATGTAGATCAGGATATAGTAACCAAGTAGCTCCAGAATCTTACAGTAATTAAAACTATTGGAAAATTTCTGTTTCCTGGTGGGTTTTTTCGGTGTGCTGACCAAATATTTACTGTGTTTCCCAACGTCAGTAAACAACAGATCCTAGTGAGGCAGAAATAGCACACACACAAACCTCTGCATTTTTCATGTTTTAGTCTTCCACTTCCTTGAGCAATGACAATTTCCACAGGTTCAGGAGGAAACACCAACATCTGACCATATCTAAAGGAATATGACTATTAGAGATCCCGTAAATGAAAACAGTGCCCTCATAGTTTCAGTTTGTACTCTGATACAGGAAAGCATGAATTGTCAAAGAGAAAACCTTTGTTCAAAGAGGTAAAGATGATCATGAAGGTGGATATAGATTACTTTGGCAATGAAAGATAGGAAGGGAGAGGAGAGGAGAGGAGAGGAGAGGAGAGGGGAGG
>VZTX01026627.1:73645-94385 GCA_013400915.1 Pardalotus punctatus | reverse complement strand
TCGGCGGGGGCTGCGGGCGGGGTCCGCGCCCGCGGCCGGCAGCGGTCTCTGCGCCTCAGCCGGGCTTCGCCGGGTGCTGGCGGTGCGCTCTCCCGCCGCGGGGCTGCACAATGGCAGTCGTTCAGTAGGATGGATCCTGCCGTGGCTTTTGTTCTGCAGATCCACCCATCCTCCTAGCAGTCAAGTACCAGGCTATGGTTTTCTCTCTGGGGATCTTTCTTCCGCGTTTTGCCGGTGTCTCCGATGAGGTTTTGGCCTCGGCAGGGATTTCACTACCTTACTTTTCGTTTGGCTTCACGCTGAAAAAAGGGATTTCTTATATTTGCTCTCCACGCTTTTGGTTATAATCCAGTATTGGTCTAGAGGGAACAACCGTTCAGCCTGGCTGAAAAAAAAGCATCCGTTGAAAAGTCTCAAAGAAATATACCACGTGAGGAAAAAAAACTGGGAGAAGATCGGAATATAACCGTTTTTTCTATGATAAAACTGGTGCCCCTCTTCAGGAGAACTGATCTCAATTTATTATTATGCAACCACAAGGATCTCTTCTTTCTCAGGGTGTATAAGCTGCTGGATTGCTTTTCGCCCAAATCAATGTGGTTTCTTTGGAACATTTTCAGCAAAGGATCGCATATGCTGCAGTGTCTTTGTGGCAAGAGTCTTAAGAAAAACAAGAACCCAACTGGTAAGCAATCCATTGCAATGCGTTGTTTTTCTTAAATGCTACCCTGTCTGTTGCTCGCAGAGGTAGATCTGCAATCCTGCTGAGGGGAAAAGGGGGGATATATCGAGGCCAGCACGGACATGCATGTGCATATGTGTATGAATAAGCAAGGAGCGGTTTGTATTAGTTTCAGCCCCTGTCACCACCGAAAAGGGGTAAAAAAATAAAATCAAAGGCGGCCCTAGCCCAGCCGGCATCTCCCAGTTCCTATCTGCTGTTTCCAAGGAGGAAACTTTTATATCACTACCCTTATTGAGGGGAAGACGGTGGAGCCCCCCACTCCCGACCCCAGTGCAAGCCCCCCGTGGAGACACCCAGTCAGTTCTGGGGAGAGGAGACTGACTCTCCTGTGTTGATGTTAGTCGGCTCTGCCTGCGGTGGGTGAGTGTGCCGGGGCTCTGGTCCTGCACAGCACTTTCTGAATAGCTTGCAGTATGTCACCCCGCACACACGCACACCCACCCACCGCCTCTCTCGGCTTTCTAAAGTCAAGCCAGACACCCCCCTCCCTCGGCCTGGGGGCTCCCCGTTATCACTTGCCCCCCCCCCCCCCCCCGGCACTCTAGGCCCAGAGGGTGGAGGGGGGTGAGGAAAGGGGGTGGACACTTTCTTGGGGCTTGTGCCCAGACGGCAACTCAGCCAGCTATGCCGAGTGGCAGCAGCAGCACCGCCGGGCTGGCTGCGCCGCTCCTACGCCTCTCGCTGCCGGGATGACCCCTCTGTGCCACACGCCGGTATTTCTGCGTCCGGCTCTATGTCTGCCTGGCAGCCGGGATCATGCGCTTCGGTTCAGCCGGGCTCCGAGGGGGAAACTTGCAGTACATTACATAAGAAATGCAAATGCAGGTGCTCTGGGCCGCCTGGTCCCTGGGGGTCACGCTGCTGCTGTTGCATCCCTCTTGCTCGGGGCGTCCGTGCGGCCAAGCCCGCGGCTTGGCGAGCAAGGTGGGCGAGAAGGGATGCTCGGCGGGAGAGGGAGCCGGGAGCTTTTCAGGGGAAATACCGGCCCTCCCCGCCGGCCTCTGGTCCCCCACGCAGCCTTGCTCGCTCACCCCGGCAGGCAGGTTGTCTGCAAGCACTTGCGTGCCTGGGGAGGCGAGAGCCGCCGGAGCCCGGGCTCTGAGGGGAGGGATGCCGTGTGTGCGCGCTGGTGTGTGTGTGCCGGCCGCCCTGCAGTGGCAGCTCCCGAGCAGGAGGCTCCTGACGCTGGCACTGCAGTGTAGTAGATCATAGGCTCTCGTTGCCTCTCTGACACCCCAACATCAACAAGCAGCAGCCCTGGCAGCCCGCGCCCCTCTCCTTAAAGGCAGCCGGGGTGCCGGCTCCTGCTTTGCCCAGCCCAGGTCCGGTGCAGAGTCGAGGTGGGCACCTCGGCGGATTTACCCTTCCCCGCCCCCGGCTTCCGTTTGCCAGCTCGTCTCGCCCCTTTCCCCCCCGTCGCTGCCGCAGCAGTGAAAAGCAGCCACTTAGCATACCAAAGAGGCTGAAATGCCCCGCCGGAGGCTGCGCTCAGCCTCCCGCAAAGTGCCCTTTGCTTCATTCCCCCCTTAGCACTGCAGCCAGCCGGGGGCCACTTCCCAGCCGTGTACCACCCAGGGCGGGATGGGGCAGACTGGATCAGGACGGCCGACCACCTTCTCGCAGCCCCTGGGGACGCCCCTCTCCGCCTGCCCGGGCCACGCACACAGGGGCTGTGACCGCGGGGAGAGAGCAGAGCGGCGGCGTGGCCCTGCCTGCCCTGCCCGCTGCCATCGCCCCCCAGCCCCCGGGTGGGCCGGCTCCAGGGCCGTGGTGCTCTGGACAAGAGGCGATGCTCCTGAGGAAGGGGTTTGGGGGGGAAGAGGGGAGAGCGAGCTGGTGGTTTCTAGACCTTTCAGTTTGCATGCCGGGGGGTGAGGCGTATATACCCCTCCACACACGCACACCGCCTCGTCCTCCCTTAAAGATTCGTGTCCTTTCCTTGCGGAGGGCAGGCTGTCAAGACATCGGCCCCTGAAGCCGAGTTGTGTCCCTCAGAGTGCCAGGCAACCGCAGCACAGCTTTGCACCTCCCCGGGGACTTTGCCGCACTTACCTACTCCCTCGGCACGGGACGACTGGATTTGGGTGGCAGGAGCGGCACTAGACCCCGCCGCCACCCTGCCAGCGAAGGGCTGGACAGGCCCTAGGAGGGCTGACCCCTCTTCTGAAGGAGTGGGGATCTAAGCATGTCTAAGCAAGCCGAGGGGACGGGGGGAGGAGAGGAGGCTGGGGGCGCGGAGTGGGGCCCTCGCGGATGCAATGGCTCCGGCCAGGTCCGCGGCCTCGCTGCTCGCCCTCACAGTTTGCGCTGCTCTGCTCCACTCCGACTTGATCCCGTCAGAGCAGCCGGGACGCCGAGCCCAACGGAGCTGCACGCCCCGTCCTGGCATCCCGCTCCCGGGAGCGCCGAACTGCGGCTATCTGTCTGAGGAGGCTAATAATCCTCTTGGCCGGATTAGCTGGTAGCTCGGTCACAGGCGCTGTTGCTCTGACGGCAGATCATCTCCATTCAGGCTGGGGTCGCCTGCGGGAGCGCAGGGAGCCGGTGCCGTGATGCCCGGCCTCCCCTGGTGTCCCCGGACCGTGGGGCTCCCCCTCTGCGGCAGCTCGGGGACCCCCATCCCCGCTGCGGCACCGGGCGCCGCTACTGCCCCCGTCTCCCTTTGCCCGCCAAACTTTTCGGGAACCGCTGGGTTTTTTTAGTCTCAAAAGGCATCAAATGAGCGAGCAGCTGCCGCTGATCCAACCGTGCGGAAAATCCAGCAGGTTAGGCAGCTAACGCTGGCTGTAATTGCAGTTTATTTTGCTATTTTTGGACTGCTGCACTTTTTTTGTCCCTTTCAAGAGCTGGTCTGTTTCCAGAAACGGGACTGGGTGGCTCCTTTCCAAATGTTCTCCGCTTTGCGTTTCCTCCCCACCGCTGGCTGCAGCCCCCCCTCCATGCGCGGACCCCCTCCCGGGCTCCCCTGCCAGCCCCTGTCACCGGCCCCGGTCGGAGCTCCAGGGAGGAGGGGCAAGTGGGGCAGGGAGGGATGGGCAGTCGGAAGGGCTGTGTGCAAGTCTCAGGGAAGGTTGCATCAGGAGGCTTTGGTTTATGGTTGGCTGAAACTCCTTGGTTTCAAATTTGATACCCTCGATAGAGGATATGCGTTTGATTGGTGCAATTATTTACCTCTTCATATTTCTTCATAAGGAGAAAAACTTTGGAGATCCATGGGTATGGCTGTATTTTCAGCTACTGAATTTTCTTTGAGTGTTCCTGAGTTTAACGGTACCAAAATTGATGAAGCCCCACATATCTGCAGTGTCCTGTACAGCAAGAAAATGTTTGCAGGGTGACAGGTTCCCTGGACCTCACTTGCTTTTGCAATTATTTCTATCTAACTCTGCCCTTCCTGCTTGTCATACACACAGAGAGGACTTAAAAAAGTGCAAGACCAAAGTGAGTTTTCCTCACAAATAGTTAAAGGGTTCTCCAAACCATAAGCTCTGAGCCAGAGCTTGTTGTAACAAGATACTGTCCTCATGGCTTTCCCACCACTATACCCAGGCTCCAAACTGGCTATCTTCAGCTAGGGAATGGCAAAATCATGGGGAGGATTTGGGGCCTGGGGAGAAGGGGGGAAGGAGATTATCTCTGGTTGATTTTTGAAGCAAGTCTAGCAAGTGAATAGATTTTTTTTAACCAAATGACAGCTGTTTGGGTGCCCATAGGAGGTGTATTGGCTGGACTACTAGATGCTCCCATGGCGGGAATTGCTATCACATTTCACTCCTTGTGGCAACCCAACACACAGAGGGATGGATCAGGTTTCCTCTCCATTCAGTTCCAAGGAGAAGCATCTCTCCAGCACAGTCAGGGATGTTGACAGGAG
The DNA here is from genome assembly GCA_013400915.1 of Pardalotus punctatus. Taxonomy (NCBI): domain Eukaryota; kingdom Metazoa; phylum Chordata; class Aves; order Passeriformes; family Pardalotidae; genus Pardalotus; species Pardalotus punctatus. Next base: position 89,766 of record VZTX01026627.1, on the reverse strand, counting down.
AGTAGATAGCAATTGGCATTACTATAAATATATTACTGATGGAGGAATTTAGTTTAGGAAATTAGTATCAATCTCACATCAATTTCAAATACAAAAGCTATTTAAAAAGCAATACATCTGAAATCCAGGCTGTGGCTGAACTGGAATGTCTGCATAGTCCCATGTTAGTTTCCTTCTCCATAAAATAGCTCAGCTGGTATTTCATGGTTGCTAATAATTTTGAAAAAGGATCTGTTTGAAATGGAAGCTTGCGCCCTGCCCATAAAATTTATAGTATGTATGTGTCTTTTTCAGAATTCTGAAAAAATTTGGCCTCCCCACTGCTTTTCTTACTCATAGAAAACAAACCTCCCACCAAAAGACAAAGGCAGTAAGAGCTGTTGGATCAGGTCCTTGAAGTTTCTTCCACGTAGGTCCAAAAAGCAGCTCTGACTGCTTAAATACCATAATTCCTATAATGGGAATTGAGCAATGGCCCGTTTCTCTTGCTCAAATGTAAAACTGCCTATCTACATGTATTTCACCTATTGAAGTTTTGTCCTCTATGGAATACATTCCCTGAATTTATACAAATTTAATTATTTTTGATCAAATTAAATTGCATACTCTACTTATTAAGGGGTGAAATTTATGCCTGCTCATGCATCTCCCTACTGTAATAAAATGTTTGCACCTAGTTCAATATCTGCTAATGACAGGCCATTTATAAATGAATTCAAATATAAAAAGAATGATTTAGGCTTAAGGAAAATACAAAAAATGTGTTTACAGATATCATTGGTTTAAATATTTACGTGTATGCATTTTTTGTTTGAGCTTGATATTTATTCTACGTAACCTTCTCGGATTATATTAAGTATATTAATTTTAAGCTAAAATTCCTATTGACTTCAAATCAGATAAGGAGTGATTTAGACATTCAGAATTTGTCCTTTTGTAAAGATTTTCTGTCTGGTAAATGCCTGGAAAAATATAATATGGAGATGAGAGGGTTGCTTGAAATTGGAAACCTGTTTTTCAAGAGGGCTTCATAAATCTAAAGAAATAGGAATTGGGCTGTTACACTGACTCTGAGGGGGTATTTTGTAGCTGGTGGGGTCACTACTGAGGTTTTCATAGGAACAATCAACATGTAGGATAAAATGCTCTGAGTCTGGATTGCAGATGGATAAATGAAGTGGTTGTGTGCAAATTAAACTCTGAATATTTGCAGATGTTTGCCGAATACGCCTGCAAACAGCGAGTCCTGCTGGAGCATGTTTCATTCAGTCAAGGATGATACCTAGTTCTAGTTTAGATGGCTTTTGTGGTTTTGGACACACTATTACTTACCTATGCCTTCCCTTCTTGCTGTTAGACATTTCAGGCAATGTCTGAACATTGCATAAGTGTGCTGTTGGCCCTTTTGTTTGTTTTTCATATTTCAGTGAATGAGAGCTTTCCAAAGATAAATTACTATTTTACTGAACAGCTTACTGAGTAACAAAACATTGAACAATCATAAAATTTTACAGTTGTTGTGAAAAAGAATTGCTGAGGTGTAGAATGAGGCTTGATGTACAATTAATGTATCCAAGAGCTATTTACCACTATACAGAAAGAGTGTGTATGTGCATACAGTAGAGGAGTTTTCATGGAAATAAACTTCGCAGGACTGCACCCAAGTTTAGTTCAGAAAGAGCCCAGTTTTTCAACAGACTGTACTTCTATTGTCACAGCAAATGAGGCTGGGAAGAAAATCTTTTTATTGGAGATCATATAATAAAGTGCTCAAAAGAGAATCTTCAGACTGGCTATTAAAAAAAGATAATTATTGTGTTCTTGAAGTGGATCCTTCGAGTGGATCCACCCAGACATACTGAAAATAATTATTGCAGAGGGAACTGATGGTGCTTGGCACCATGATGGACTGAACACACAGCAAGCAAAATGTAAGCGATGTGTTATTTTTAATATACTCTGCAGCAAAGATAAATAGCATGTGAATAATGAACAAAGTTGTTATCCAAAACAGGAGCACACTGACTCTGAAGAAGAATTTTTGAGGGCAAAACCTCAATAATCTTTAAGTGAAAGACATTTAATGGATACATAGAGTGGAGGCTTGGTGTATTTGTAGGTGTTAGAAGCACTCACATGAAATAGTAGCAAGGAAAGTAAACAGTTGCTTATGAAACAGCACTGAGAAGTCATAATAATAATATCTATGGTAATATTCAATGCACAGGCTAGATTAATAATACCTTCTGCAGTAAAATTCAATGTACTAGTTTAGGTAATGTAGTGTGGTGAACATAATCAACATTTTAATAGTTTTTGAGTTAATATTGAGTGGTTGTGTGGGTCAAATGACAATAGGTAGCACACAGTTGCTGGCAGAAATTGATAGTCTAATTTTAATGTCTGTATTTTGTCTTTTTGCTCTGACACTTTCTTATTTTACTTTTAACTGGAAAAAGCATGAGGAATTGCATTGAACAAGTTTAGCATTTGTATACAGAAGGCACTGTCTTGGAAATTACTCAGCTAATCTTTTTGTGGCACTAAAACGAACGTGGTCCTATCAGACAGTAGAATCAAACCAAGGTTAAACATTTTAATTCCGTTGGAATAGGTTTGGCTTTTGCTTTGTGGACAGTGATACAAATAAACTGTAATCCTCCGAAAAGAATTGTTCTAAGGAGATTCCTGAAAGGTCTGTGTTTTACTGACCTGAGAGAGGAATAGACTTTGCTATTCACTGAAAATTCATGTCATCCATGTTTTTTTGTGTGTGGCGTTTGTCATCTGGAAAGATAAGAACATAGTGAGGATACAGAATGTGAAGGACTTGTGCCTTAGCTGTTGAGCATGTCCTGTCTCCATCTCCGGGCATTAGGTGGTGTAAGAAAAAATGCAAGGCATGGGCAAATCTTTGGGTTTGATCCTTCCCTTAATCTGTCCTCTGAGTTTTCAGCTGTTGCTGGACTGTCTGAAGTCAGAGCTTGTATTCAGGTCATTGTGCGTAGTAGCTTCTGAAAGAGCTACACAACTTTAGTTATCAAACAGCATTTCTATTTTGGGCATCAGAAAACTTTGCATGGCAGTGAGCTCCACATAACCACATGCTACGTGAAAAGGATGTGGAGGGGTTTGCACTTTCTGTGGCTACTCCTTGGTTCTTCTGTTGAAAAACAGAGACTAACACTGCTCTTCCTGCTCCATGTTTGTGATTACTGATTATGGAGAGCTTTTCAGGTGAAAAACACTTCTTTCATGGTGCTTTCTCCTTGCTTGAACTGTCCTGAAATCCTGGACATTTCTATCATCTTGGTTCCTGTGCTTCCTTGCCTTTGCTGAGGGTATAGTATGATATCTTTGGCTTTGGGGGACAAAAATGAGGCAGCAGCTGACACATCCCTTTGCACGCACTGCTTTCATCCAGCTAAAAGAAGTTAATTTCTATGGATTTTCTAGGCCTATGGGATAAGGAAGTATCTCCTGAAAAGGGCATGTTTTCACAATGTCCTTTCTCTTGAGGGAAGAAATGGAATATTACTCTCTTGAAGAAGTTTTTAAAGAATTAAGCCCTAGTGTGACTGAAAACCAGAATTTTGTACCATTGTTGAACAGTTTGAACAGGAGAGAGAGCTTGCATATAAAAGCAAAGACTCTGTTTACTTATAAATCTCTTGCTTCTCACCAATGCTAGCAAAGGAAGTATACAGGAATTTCATTGCCCTTTAATGAAGTTTGAGTGGAAAATGTTAATTTAAAGAAAGCAAGTTTGCCAGACTTGTTACTCTTTCAGTAAATGTATTTCTAAGCATGTCCTGCTACAATCAAACAAAATGTCCAGATTAAACAGTTTCCAGTTCATGCTTCTCATTAGAGAAGTGTACTATGAAGCATTACCATTGCTCAGTAGTTTCTAAACATAGCACTCATTGCTGTATAGGTACATTTATTGACAGTGAATGAGATGAAGAAGAACTACCAGTGCAAAACAGTGGAAAATAAATTTAAAAAAAAAAAAAAAGTGGGAAAATATGTGGAAGAACTATAGAACAGGAAAATGCTTAAAAAATCACTTAAATCATTAATATCATAGTATCTTATAGAGTAACCTATCAGGAATATCTTAATGAGGATTAAATTAATACTAGTCCCTATTAATTTGTACTACTCATGACGCAAAAAGCCACTACAGTTCTCATTTTCTTGGAACTGGAAATTGCAAGTCAGACCCAGACAGCTAATAGTTCCTGAGAAACTGAACCTAAATGTGATGTAGGCAGATTATCCCACTAGGAGATCAACCCAAGATCTCAGATATGAGCTACCTTTAGGATGTTTAAAACCCAGGTGTAATTTTGTGGCTTGGACTCTTTCACTAAAATCCATATTTTAAAGTAGCATTAACAGGTGGATTAAAGTTTGTAAAGGTTTGCACCCCTGAGAGAGTTCTTCCTAGTCCCTTGCTGCTTTAAATCCTTTTTATTTATGTTTGTCCCCATGTGAAGGAGACTTTCTGCCTCAAAAAATCTGGTTACACAGTTTCATTTACCAACATTTGCTAGTCTCCTGCCTTTACTCAGACGTTTATTATCTCTGTAAATATGACCTTGATTCATCCCAAACTCTGTCATCTCCATTATAGCCTCTTACATCTCTTTGAGTTTTTTCCTCCTTCTTCTTGTGCAAGTATCTCACCTTTTTGCTTTGGGTAGGGTGTTTGAGGAAAATTGGCCCTTAACTGTATTTCTTTCAGATATTTTTAAGTCCATTTTACCACTTTGAATTATAAGCTAGTGACCATGAGCAGAACAACTGCACAGGCTTATTTTATTAATGATATAATAGGTATTTAGGATGGATGAAGGATAGGCTGATGGACTAGCCTGTGTTTTATTGGGCATGAGCTGTATACATTATTGTTTTCCCACTTTCTGCTAATTTACAGTAGCAGAACAATAGCAGAAGTAGAGAAATGCAGAGGCTGTAAAGCAACTGTGATTGATTAGGAAAAGACAGTAAAATCAGCAAGAGGATTTAGAAGACCCAAGAAAAAATGTTATGCTTTTCATTTGTTTTGAGGATCATTTGAGGATAATACTTGCTTGAGGATAAAATGATTTGTGTGAGATTCTGCCATTAAAGCAGGACTCCTCAGCTTCCAGGGAAATTGTGTGGATAATATTGCTGAGCATTTCATATTTGAGTTGGTAAGGAGTTAGTTCCATGTCCTGGCTTTGTCTGTCCACGTGGGTGTTGTGTATCTCCTTGAAGCTTGTGGTCATGGCACCCTGTGGAAAAGATTCCAGAGAACTGCAGAACCTGTGTGGATGCAAGGCATGCCCCCTATGTCCATAACCTCAGCAGGGTACAGACAGAGTAAACCTGTGGTTTGGCTCTTGCTCACTTTTGATTCACCTTGTTCACCTTTGAGCTCGCTTTTGATAGTCTGGTTCTGAGACATCATTATATGAGAGGATTGTAACATGCCTCTTCAGTGCAACATGCTCCAGGGTTTCTGCTGACCAGGGACATCATTCTGCAGAGCCAGTGACTTTATGTGTTACTAAGCCCTGTGCTCTGAAGTGTTGAACTCTGACTACATGTACAAAGTTTTGAAACATGGCAGAGATGAATTATATTACCTTTGAAACTTGTAGCATGGACTCTTCCATGGAACAGGGTACCTGAAAGCAGTACAGGATTGTTTTACAGCAAATAAGTAATTTTGTAGTTTTTGTATGGAAGAAACACATATTTTGAAGGTGATCTTATTTTGTTTTCAGGCTGGACTTTTACTCTGATAATTTTTGTAGAACAGTGAAAGTATAAGAGAAAAACAATTAAGCTGTTGTAGTTTCCTATGAAATACATATCTGGGTAAAATTAATCAGTTTACTCATGTTAGGAGAAATTTTCACCAAAGTAGTGGGAATAGAGTAATTGTGATTTTCTGTTCTAATGTCTTTCCTCATTTTGATTCAACTTTGAGTTTATATGAAATGATGTATTTGAAACGTTTCTGACGTGAAGTGGAGATGAATCCGGTGATTTGTGTGCCACAGAAGATATTCTGTCCTGACTGGAAGTCTTCTATGAAAGAAATACTTGAAGACATGGCTTTCTTAGCACTTCAACGTCATGGAGGTTGATTTTGACCATTTTCATAAGTCATTGATGAAAACACTCTCTAGGGGGTTCCTCAAGATAGCTACAAAAATATGGTGCTCTCATTAAAAAAGAAAAAGAAAAAGAAAATAAAAGTTGTTAAGAACAATAAGAAAAAAATTGAACATGAGTATGTGAAGGTGAGTATCACGGTAGTTTAACTGTAGGGTTACTAAGTTTCATATTAGGGCTACTAAGTTTCTCTTCGATGCTGGCTGAGAATGTTTTTATTACAGTTGTGCCAGCTGCTGTCAGAATGAAAGTGGAGGTAGAAGTTTAGGACCTTATAACCAAAGCAGAAGTAAGCTGTATGTTGTGCAGTCTGGGTTAAAATATTTTTAAAAAGTATTGGAAGAAACAGCAAAACAAGGGTTTGTTATGTTTTCTGAAGCTCCTTTTCCTTGGATTTCAGTGGCTGTCTGGAATAACTATGGTCTCGGTTGGCTGCCAAAAAGAACACCTGCTCATACATTTAAGACAGAAGATGAGGAGAAGATAGATACTAAGGGCTTGTAGTCATATATGTAGGTTAAGAATTTGGGGGTGGAACTTGCCAAAGTTTGAACAAAAGTAAGTCAGAATGCGATGTTAGTACATTAGGTGAGTATTTTTCAGGGGCTATGTGGATGATACATGAATAGTGTGGGATGTTCTCTCTCCCACTTATTCTCAGAGGAAGATGAAAAACCAGAATGACAAAAGAAATTATAAAGTAAATAATAAAGGGATTAAATGAGTCTGTATTCATTTAGACAGGTTGGTGATAGGGAGTCCTACAGGCAAGCAGAATTTAGAAATTGTTGAAGCTATTTTTCAATTGAAGAGCAAATAGATCTGAAATTTAAAGACATTTTCATGGAAAACATCTATTTCTAGAAATGTTTCTTTCCAAGGACAAATACAGGAGTTATATTTGAGAGTCTAGTTTCTCTCAATTTATTCCATTTATAGCTATCTTGCTAAAGGTGAGATATCCTTGTAAACATTGCTTTGCTATTATAAATGGAGGTGCTCCCATGCTCCCCTGAGTCTACCAACTGTCACTGCATGGCTCTGAAAAAGTGGCCTCCAGGGTGACTTTAGGCTGTGTGTCCAGGTCCTCCTGCCTTGCTGCTGTCACATGGATGCCCTGCAAGCCTCCTGTCTGGCAGCTCTCGATGCTTTGGAGCTGCATGGGTGTGTGGAGTCCTGCGTGTGCTGCAGCTGCCTGGGCTAACACCTGCTGGCTCACCTGCAGGAGAGATGATGGCACAGGAGTTGGCTCATGAGGGTGGCCCTGAAGCTAAACTGAAACAGCCTCTGCAGTTGCCGCAGCAACTGCTGGGGAGAGGAAATGTATTATCCCCCTCCAAACTGTTTTACAGCACAACTTTTAAAGCACAGAATATGTGCTGCTATGCTTCTTAAATGGTGTAAATCTTTGTATAAGATGCCATGCCCTGGGTGGTACAAACTATAGAAGAAGGTATTATAGGTTCAGTATTAATTTGCATTTTTCTTCCAATAGCTTATTAAGTTCACAGTCAAACAGGTCAAGACTGTTAGGTACCATTCAGACCTCGCAGATGACCATAAATCTGCATCAAGAACCCTACACTGGAGATCTTCAAGTAACTTCAAAGGGAAAGCCAGTCTCTTCTTGTTAACAGATGGCAAGTCAGAATTGTGAGTAAGAACTGTCCACCTTCAGTTTGGCATTGATATCCTTCTCCCACCTTAAACTCCTCCTAGTTGTTCAGGAACATAAGACTGAATTTATATTGCTTAATTAAAGAGGGCCAGGGATTGATCCAAGTCCAAATGGCTCTGGCTGGCTCATGGCCACACTACTTACAGTTTCCACCCTCCCTGGCAGATTTAGCTTGGAGAGAGCTTGCTGAGGTGGAGTCTGGGACTTAAGGAAGAGCGTGGATGACCAGGGCTCTAGCACTTCTTTAATTTAACAGTCTAATCACAGGCAAACAGGATCAGAAAAAGCCTTTCACTCCCAGCAAAGGAAGTTAAGGCAAGCTCTGCTTTTAGGGTCGCTTATTTGTGCCCTCAGCTTCAGAGAGGGACTGTACCTGGACTAATAACAGCACAACACCATCCTGGACAAGCTAAGGGGTTATTAGAGCTTCAATAAAGTGGATGAATTCCAGCTTCATCCTTGGAGGAAGGAGCCCCTGGGAAGGGGTTTCCTATGGGCCCTTGGTTAACCTTGTGCAAAGCTGGTGGAGGAAGGAGAGCAGAGCATATCTGCTTCCAAGCAAGTCTGGCAGCTGAGCAGCAGAGACCCAAGTCTGCAGGGAATGAATCATGACGAGTTTTGGAGGAGGACGAAAGAGACAAGAAGGAAAGCTCAGTCTTGCTGGGGAAAGGAACATATATCCTCTTTTTTCTCTCTTTCACAAGAAGATGGAGTTCCAGGGTAAGGAAGAGCGGAAGGACAGGAGATTTCTTCTGTCTCTGAATAAAATCTTTTTTCTTCTGCTTCACTGTCTTGTACTTCCTTCTCACTGACCTTATTTGGGATCATCCCTTCATTTGTGTGAGCATGTGCAACAAAACTTGTCAGCCCTATCAGTCATCCCAGTAACCTGTTGTTTTACTGCACACCCACTTTCTATTTGCTGAGCTGCAAGGGCATCAACCTGCATTGTTGCTGCACATACTTCTTGATCTTCCTTTAACTAAAGGATATATATTTCTCCCTACATGGCCACTAGTTGCTCTCTTCTCTTACATAGTTGTGAGAAGATGAGTAAAGAAACAGTTTTTTCTGATTATTGATGCTTTAAATATGTTGGCAGACTAAATCTGATCACAGTCTGTGAATTTAAAGGGTTTGGCTTATAGTCTGACAGTATGGTCCAAAATGTTCGCGTGTTTTTCTTAAGTTAATGAAAATTAAAAAGTATAAAGCAGCTTGCATTTGTTTTTCTGTTGGGTGGGTTTTTGCTTAATAGTTTTAGGGAAAATCAAGTTGTAGCACTTGGAATCCTTTGATTCTTTTCTGTGAGGATGCACAGGGTATACTTACTTTTGCATTTACTGCTAATTGTGAAAAGATTGAATTTAAGCAGTGGATTCTTCTTTTTTCATCAATCCCTTGAAGACTCCTTAAGGTGACTATTCCTTTACAAACTGAATATCTGAAGAAACCAAAGTATCACTGCTTAATCTGGAGTGAAGAAGGATGTTGCATTTAACAAGAACAGAGATTTTTATGTTTTCATTGCTTACAATGAAAGCAATTATGAAAAGCTCTGATGATGGCACACAGTTATATTTTGCCTTGAAATAAGGCACAGTGGGGGTCTGTATTCAGGCTGTGAGCTTCTTTGAAAAAGCTGGGATTTCTGAAAGTACTCTAAACATTCCATAAATTTGGAAGTCAAGTCAAATCTTCTAAGCCAGTAAAGTCTTTTTAGCAATAGAGGAATAAAAGACTTTCAGTGTAAATACGTCTCAATGTATTAGGAAACTGTTTCTTCTGTTAGTAGAACATTAATATAACATATCTAGGCTTGGCTATTAAGACAACCTGGGCCAGGTCAACTGTGCTGAGGCTCTTTTCAGGAGTGAAACTACCTTATATTTAGTCCTCCTTCTAGGCTGGAGAAATCAAGTTCTTTGGTGTCTCCTCATTTATAGAGGTTTTTTTTTTGGCATGTTAACAGAAAGCAGCGCCTTTAATCCTTCTTCTAGAAAGTTTCTTGCTATTTGCTTTACATGGCAGTACTCCACTGTCAGATTTGGGTCATCAAAGACCTCCAAAGATGTGTTTTACAGGAAGATAAAGGAAACATTTTCTCCATGGCCAGAACAGGGGATCGTTCTTGTGGTGGTAAGTGATCCTTGTTCTCAGAAGAAAAAAAAAGGAAGGTTTTTTTTTGGCCTTGGCACACTGCTTTGGGATTTTAAAAATCTCGGTAAATTTAAATACTGAAATTCTTTATTGCTGATATACCACTCCATGGCCTCTCTAAGGTAAGACCCCTGTTTCTGTGGAAGACACTAATTTTCTTGTACAGATTGAATAGTTCTGTCCTTAATCTACTATTACTTGAATAATTCTTACAATATAAGCCTCAGTCCACTTCTTGTCTATTTTATCTTATGGTGACTAATTTGCAGAACAAGCACACCTTCCCCTGTTTGCAGTCAAGGGCATTAACTAATCTAGTTAAGTAAACTAATCTAGGTCTAGAGAAAACAGATAGAACAAGCAGCAAATGAACAGTTGAGACTGAACAACAGTTTCCTTCCATGTAGACATGGTTCTCTTGGGTTTTCCTCTAGAGATAACTGAGCTTTTTCTCAGAATCCCAAAGTTCTTGGTTTTGTCATTGCTCAATTAGGTACAGGCAACAGTGAAAAACAGAACAAACTGGAGGTTACACAGATTTCAGAAGTCTCAATGTGTCTTCAATGAAGGACCTCAAAGCAAATTTATAAAATGAAAGGCCGACTTGGCAGGAAGTTTTAATCCTCTTGAAAAATAATTCTAAAAAAAGGAATATCAGAGAATGAAAGGTTGAACTGCCTACATTGCAGTATACAAATCAGTAAGTAAGTCACCTGGTTGTCTCCTTGTCCCCAGTACATGGCACTAATGTTTCCTCCCTCAGGGGTATGTACAATACCCTAAGTCCCTGACAGAGTAATTTTTTAATATTTTTTTGCTTTTTTTTTGTTTTTGCTTTTTATTGTTGTTTTTAATCCAGTACAGGAAGAACTGTCTAGTATATAAATATGTGACATTGGTAGATCTTAGAAGTACTTTTTGAAGAATAATGCTAAAAATATTCATTCTTTTGAAGTTAGATATAATGGTGAGTATACAAAGCTTCTGAAAGAGCATTGGTGGAAAGGCCAGTATGTAAAATGCTGCCCAGTGGACTGCAGTACTCAATAATTATGAAATAAAGCTCCATCACTGAAACAAAAATATAACAATTCTTGCTTTAAGTTCAGAGATGTTTGCTTAGGAGGGCAGTTAAGCCAAAAAACTACATTATATTAATGTAGTACCCCCTAAGTCCCCACTTAGCCTTTTGAACTGAGAATACACTGAGACAGGCAGCTGGGGTAGTGAAACAGTGTTTTCTGGAGAGTTTATAGGAACCAATTATATGCAATTTGTTTAAATTAGTGGTGAGCAGTTCTCCATTAACAATTGTCTTAGTGCTAGTAAGTAGGAGTGTCTGGAGTGTGGCACTTTATATGCTCTACTCATATCTGCACTTCAAGAGGACCCAGCTCTTTCAACACACCCAGATGGAGCTGAATTTTTTCTGCTCAGATATTTTTACAAGCTCTTCTTTTATTTCCGTTTTGTCCTGGGCAAATTGTTACCACTCTGTACAAGATAGTAGATTAGCTGTTGCTCCTATATTTCCTGTAATAACCCTATTAAGAGGCATGATTTCTGTCAGAATATTCCATGGCTAATGACTGGGCAGATTGCTCTTGCCCCTAGATGCAGTTACCTAATTAGGGATGATCCTGTTACACAGCGCTTTAAACTGTATTTCCTTTTCTTGGCCCACAGAGGATGTAGAATCACAGAACAGTTGCTCTTGGAAGGGACCTCCGGAGATCATCTAACTCCTCTGCTAAAACAGGGTCACTTCGAGTGGATTGCAGAAGATCATGTCCAGTCAGGTTTTGAATACCTCCAGAGGTGGAGACATGAGCTTGGAAAAATTATTTTTGCCAGTGCCATGACCTCTACTGCCATTCCTCTACTTATTCTCCTCCTACTGCTTTCATCTCTTTCCCCATCCTCCTTTCAGATAAATTTTTTAGAGAAAGAGTGAAAATCCTGCTTTACAGCACCCAGTGGGGAAATTTTTCCACCTGGGGATGGGATTTGGAGCAATGTTTCCTCACCACTTTCTCTGCCTCTATGGGTACAGTGCAAAGCTCCTGTCAGTTCACATCCTTTGCTGTAGTGCAGAACCTCAGCAGCATTCTGTGTTTCCCCGTATTTTAAATCATGATGGATTTAAAAAAGCCTGACAGCTAGGACACTTCTGCTGTGTTCCATAAGAGAAAATTCATGGTTTCCTTTAGTGATGAGAGAAAGTAACCAGTGACAGTTTTCAACTCCTTAGTGGCAGTGACCATCATCTTTCAAGCACAGTGTGTGGCCCTATCACCTGATGGGATCCAGCATGGAGATGTTTCCTAATAGGAGAAACCTTTTCCTTACAAGCGAAGAGGTTTTGAACTTTGAGTTTGTGGTACTGTGGGGCAAATACTGCCCTTCTGAGAACATGATCCACTCAGAACAAATTAGGGTATATTTGAATAACAGATGGGAAGGGAAAAGGCTTCTGAAGCTTCTCTAGAGAGAGCACAAGATCTGCTCACTGTACTATCCAGCCTGTGTGCAGAGGGATTTGTGTGAGTGGAGTAGAGGGAGGACGGAACAAAGCCAGTAAATCCTCTGGTACCCAGATGCTCAGAAAAGGAGCTTCACATTTTGTGGCTGAGAATCAAAATGTTTGGGTGTTATTACTGGAAGTTCTTCTCTTCTTCAAAATGTAAAAAAAAAAAATTAAAAATTAGTTTTTGTTTTATTATAAAGAGCCTTTCTACTCTCCCGTAAATACTGACAGTATTCACTGTATACTCCTCTTCCTTCCTGCTTTTCTCAGCTCATGGTTACCATGAGACTGTTAATATTAATAAAGTACCTTTAGTTTGGTTCTTCTTCATCATGGAGCAGCCACTTCAGTTGTGTCCACTCAACTTTGCTCCATTTTTGGCAATAGTGTAACAAGGGTTTAAGAAGACAATGTCTAAACAGAAGCCAATTAGTCATATTTATGATGGGTGTACAAAGACCTGAAAGAACTCTTAGAGGACAGTTTTGGTGTTACTGACCTTATATCTCATAGTTTGGCATGTACAAAGAAGCATGAAGATTTTTCAGTGGATGCTGGTTCAATTAGATTTTGGGGTTTTTTTTCAGACAATTTTTTAGTTCAAAAATTCAAGTGATAATCTGAGAAATAGATTGGTTAATATATGATACAAGTTCTCATTCTACTGTTAACAGATGTCGAAATATTCCTAAAGGTAAAGTATAATGCTAATGCTGGGATAAGCCTCATGGCTTAGTTGTCATATCTTGGAATGTCAGCTGTGTTACAAAAAAAAATTCATTTGTTTGGCGCATTCAGCTTCAGACCAAAGGTCTTTTCAGTAAGTGTGAACATTGCCCTTGGCTTGGATGAGTCTTGGGGAGAAAATTTCCCTATGATTATTTAATGAACAGTTAGCAACCATATGCAATGGAAGGTGTCACTTGTCTGTTTGGTTTTTATGATTAATATTACCATTCAGTTTCTTAATCAGTTTTTCCCAACTGTATAATTTTATCAATGTATTTCTGTATGTTGAGAGGTTTAACGGCAAGCTCAATCATTAAAAAATTGTATTAATTCAATAATAGCAGGCTCAAGGCTTGTCTCTGTCTCAGTCTTTAGCCAATGAAGATGCTAACTACAAATTCACTGTCATTAAGATTAATTGTTCCTGCAAATAATCCAGTTATTTGATTTATCCTTCAGAAACTAAGTAATTATTATTTCTGAGTGAATTCCTATTCTATTCTATTCTATTCTATTCTATTCTATTCTATTCTATTCTATTCTATTCTATTCTATTTATTCCTTTCATTTATTACTATTTTAACCTATGATTTTTTATTTCTATAAACAGGAAAATACTTCAGTAGGAGATAAGGAAAGTATTTTGTCTTAGCAATGTCTTTTAAAAGTTAGGAATTTCTCACTGTTTGCTCTAGCTAACCTTAATCCTATGTAAATTTCTATGTTATTTTTCATCAGTTTTTGAAAATGTTCCAGAGGTAACAGGAAGGTAATGTTTCATTTGTCTTATCAGTGACTTGTTCTCTCTTATTTATGAAATAGTACCTAGAGGAATGGAGGAACTAGAGTCATGGTCATACACATCTTCACTTTTAGAACCAAGACGAGAAACCTGTCTTGTCTGAAATGCTTTTTCAGGGACAAAAATGATTTAGAAAACTGTCACCATGGAGTTAAAATAGAGTTTTAGATGGTCCCTGTTCTTCATCCCAACACCCCACAGTACTTACTGCTTTCTGTCCAAATTCAACTTCTCCCATGTGCAGTGACAAAGGGTAAGATTTTATTATTGAGTCCTCTACTTTGGCACAGTATTGCCATGGTCATGGAAAAAAAGCACTAAAATTACGTGCTGACTGTGCCAGATACATCCAAAGAAAATCCCTGTACAATAATGTGCACTCATTCAAATTGTGCTATTCATATGGTAAGGGCGGGATTATACTTTATTTCTGCACTTGGCATACCAAGGACAAAGTAGTGCTTAGCTCATTCTCTCCCTCATCTTCCTGCAGAGTGGCTGGCACAAATTTATTTCTTCTATTCTGGGCATAGAGAGATGTCCAGGAGGTTGATTCTTGACAAGGTGGGAAAAGCCATGTCTCTGCTGTTTCTGCAGCAGCCAGAAGGCTAGAGGCAGAGCCATGGGCTGCAGGATGTAGAATAATCCCCGTTTCTTCCAGTTACAAAAAATCCAACTCTGGTGTCACGTGGAGTGCTGCAATTCTGCTTAAAAAGACACTTAATTCACAGATTCCTAATGGCATGTGGGATACAACTGCAAAGCTAGTATTCTGCTTTAGGACAGATAGCAATTACAGTTGACAACTCAATCTAATTTTTTTGTGATTTTTTTTGGAAATGTTACTAGATGCTTTCTGCTCCTCATTCATTTGTCTCTGTGCTGTAATGGTGAGTTCTACTTAAATGGCAATTAAAGATTCCTGCTTTTCTCATTTCCTCTGCTCAGTTGACAATGTACACTACTGTCAAATGTTGCAGAAATTAAAATAACAAGTTGCGGAATTTTTTTTCAAATATTTGACAAATAGTGAATTTTAATGGCCCCTACTTGTGGGTCTAAGTAGGTAGATGAATGGTGAGGGATTTTAGCATCTTTCCTCTCAGAATTTGGGCTGTAATTCACATAGAGTTGCTAACATACAGTATTTTCACAAGTGGAAGCAATATTACCTGTTCTACTGCACTCTGAGCATCTGTTCAAAGATTGATGTGGTTGATATCTGAGGGGCTTGCACACAGCATGTGCAATGTGGGCAGAAAGACTGGGATGTATTTTCAGCTGTTTATGCTTGAGTGAGGGCAGCTTTGGAAATCAACAAATCGGGCAAACGAAGAACCACCTCTTCCTGTTGCAGAATTGGGATCACTCATTTTCCTAGTATTTCTGCTATTTTCTTTTCAGATCAGTTCCTTGACTGTGGTTATGGCCCAAAGCTAATGCATGGGCATATGATGTAAATAAACATCTTGACTGCAGACATGCATTCCTTGTCTGGATGGCTGAGATGACAGTGGGAGAACAAAGAAAAGAAGTCATGCCCCAGTTCCTTTGGCTGCAACCTTCCCTCTATGAGCATGTGAAATAAAATTGCCCAGGAGTCATAAGAATGTCTCTATCTGATGTGGGCACAATGTTGACAATTCTCCTATGTTTAAGCTACTGGATCTGCAGCAAGATATCCACAGCCTCAGGAGAAAAATTAGCCACACCCTCACCATAGAAAGTGTCTCAGCTGATGAAAACTGAAAGGGATTTTTTCACATCAGTGATGCTGTGGAGATTTGCTTCTGTCACAACAACACTTACTTCCTAGAAGGACTGCCACATAATATAATATCTGAAACAAGTGCATTACCTTTTTTTCTGTATGAATAGAAGTAATCAAAATTGTGCCAGAATATTTTGCAACAGTAGTGATTTTAAGGAGAAGAGGGTAGAATTTTGGCTGATTTTATTGATAATTCCAAGAATTTTGATATTTTTGAGGGGGAAAAAGAATGCAATTAGTGCTGCAGAAACTATCAGATGAGTAGTAGTTGTACTTCCCC
>VZTX01026627.1:41259-73619 GCA_013400915.1 Pardalotus punctatus | reverse complement strand
CCCCTTTAAAATTAGGTCAATTTAAATGCATTCATTTGGTGGTGTTCTGAAGGCTCTGAGAGAACAGAGCATGTACTAGGAGCTTTGTATTCCTTTGGTAACTACATGGTATATAGAAATTCTGGTTTGTAACGTGCAGGTTTTTTTCAGTTGCACTATAGATAATACAGCCAATAAAAATTAATTGCTTTAATTTGTTGTATCCATCCCTGATCATAAATTATTATGCAGGTGTTTATTAGTACTTCTAAAATTTCTGTGGAATAAAGGAGTCTTAATAATCTCTATCTATTTAAAAATAAGAAAGGGAGGACTAGAAAAGCATTATGATCTAACATTTTTTATAATACCCTTTCTAAGAACATAAACTTATTTTTTAATGTCTTAACCTCAAAACCATTCTTTGCTCGCTAGTTTTCATACTCTGACATCCATATATCTGGAAAAAAGTAAATAGGTCCCAAGAGTGTGAGGCAAGTTAAACCTGGTACATGTAATCATAATGCTTGTTTTCAGCTTGTTTTTGTTGCTGCTTGATGATATTTGTCAATACATCATTGAAACAAATAATTAAATTAAAATTCATTAAAAGGAGCTGCAAAATCAAGCATTCAAATGTTAGATCAAATTGACTTTAGCAAGGGATAATGTTTTAACTACTGCAGCAGGATTAAATCCTGTAGTTTAGAAAGGTGTTGTACCAGGGAGGAATAAGAAGCCTGGGTTTAAAGCAAACTCTGGCGTATAGAGTGGTTAACTTTCTCCTTAACTGATTTCTCTTGTATGTATTAATTATGTTCGAGTAGAGCTTTAATTACCTGACTGCCTATTGGTTGTTTTCTTTGTCTTCACTGCCTGAGCTCTGAGCTTTGCCTGAGCACTGGGGCCACACAGCAGGGAGCACCTCACAGGCAGCTTGGGAAAGGGGTTAGGAGCAATTGGAGAGAAAATCCTCCTTGCTCACCAATCAAAATCCTGGGCTGAAGCATGCACAGCACAGCCAGAGATTTTTGCTGCTAAATTCTAGTAAGTCTATTATAAAAACACAGTCTGAAGTTTTCTGTGGTGCTTTTACAGACGTCTACTCTATTCATGGATGCACTAGACCTTTTCAGAGGATTGACTGAGAGTGTTTTTAAATGTGGGCAAGACGTTTCCAGACAGCTCAAGCTGATAATAATAAGTCTCAGGAGGACTTATTAGCTCAGGTGTGATTAGAAATCAAGCTGTCTCTGTGTACTTGTGCTGCACCGTGGCCAAGTGAATAATGTTTCCTATTACGTGGTGTAGTGAAGGGTGCCATACATAAACATGCAAGTGGCCACAACCAAAGCTGCTGAGACCTATCTGAAACTGGTGCTCATCTGGAGCTAACAAAACCCTGATGAATCCAAACTGATGCCAAGTATCTTGTGCCAAGTATCTGGTGTGAGCATAACTGGGGAGAGGAAATGCCCCCTCCATATGCAGAAAGTAGTTAATGTATGTGCCAGTTCTTTACCAGGAGTTCAGTGTTCAAACCATTTTCAGGGTTGAGGACTGCCACCTGCTTAACTACAGAGGCTCTGAGCACTTGGACAAGAGAAATGGTTGCAGGTGCTGTTTGAATTTACAGCTACTGCTTTAAAACGACAAAAGTATGCAGGATTCATCATTAATTTCTTCCCAGATTTTCTTAATGTTTCTATTGTTTCCTGGTTTATCACTTATATGCAAACATTACCAGGCACAGTATTTTCTTTGTGGCAAAACTTTATGCTCTATTTTTATGAATTAAAGCATAAAGTTTCACCACAAAGAAAATGAACTATGGTGACCATGTTGTTTAAAGCTGTAAGAGGATAATAAAAAATGAAAGGTGGTGTTTCACTGAAGAACGAAATGGAATTTGCTTATGACACTGGGAATGGCTTATTGGTTTGGGCTTTCTACCCCCAACAAGAAGGCTTTATGGAAGGCTTATTTTTGTCATAGGATTATAGAATCATAGGATATTCTGAGTTGGAAGGGACCCATCAGGATCGAGTCCAACTCCTGCCCCTGCACAGCAGCATCCTCAAGAGTCACACCCTGTGCCTGAGAGCATTGTCCAAACACTTCTTGAGCTCTGTCAGGCTGGTGCTGTGACCACTGCCCTGGGGAGACTGTTCCAGGGCCCAATCACCCTCTGGGTGAAAAAGCTCTCTCTGATATCCAACCTAGACCTTCCCTGACTCAGCTTCATGCCATTTCCTTGAGTCCTGTCACTGGCTGTGAGAGTGAAGAGATCAATACCTGCCCTTCCGTTGCCCCTCTTGAGGATATTGAAGACTTGTGATGAGGTCTCCCCTCAGTCTCCTCCAGGCTGGACAGACCAAGAGACCTCAGCCACTCCTTGTAAAGCTTCTTCCCCAGACCCTTCATCATCCTTGTAGCCCTACTTTGGACACTCTCTAATTGCTTAGTGCTTGTCAAATGTGCATAAGCACCTATGTACCAAAGTGCTGGAAAATATCAGTGTAACCACTGCAGTGTTTCCCTTTGTGCACTTTCTGAAATGAAGTCTGGGTTTTTCTCTCTTGTTCTTTTCAGAGAGTGTTATACAAATACACCCAGGACATTGTATGGAAGTCCTGAAATGAAATCTAATTTTTTTTTTTTTAACTCTTGCTTTTAAAAAATTGCTTCATTCCTCAGATATTTCACACTGAGCAAAATACAGCATTCAAAGTTCTGCCTGAATTATTGTAAAGAAAATTTAACCAATTTGATAGAGCTTTTCGTACAGCAGTCAGTATTTGGAAGTTAGCATAATGCACATTTATGGAATAAAAATACCCCTGGAAGATACCACATAAAGATACCACATACCTCTGGAACCACAAGAGAAGGGAAAGTAGAGCTTTTAGTTTTGTCTCATACATGGATATACATTGTTTTGTGTTGATTCCCTATTGCTTTTTTATTTTTTGTCTTCTCTCTCTGAGCACTAAGCTTTGCCCGAGCACTGGAGCCGTGTAATAGGGACAGGTGCTGGAGAATCTGCTCACTGAGCCATGGGTGCTAGAAAGACACTGACGAAGGTGGAGTGAAGCTAAGATGAAGGCAGGTGGTTTGATCTTGAAAGCCAGGTGGTTTTGTCTTTTGCTGGGTGTTTCTGATCATTGCAAGGGCTCGGTGATTGGGAAGATGACTCAATTGGGCTTGCTCATGCTTGACTGGGAAGAAAGTTCTGAGGCAGGTTTGAGAAGGGGGTAGGTTGGAAAGGCATTGTCATACACTTGGCATATGCTTGGCAGGTGAAGATGAAGACTGGGTCCTTCCTCTTGGGCTGAAAGTATTTGTTCTTCCTTACTTTGACTTCACTGGAAAGATGGGATGGGTTGGGTTGGTCCCACTGCTGGGTGAAAGAGGCCAAGCTGTGAGCTGAGACTGCCACATGAAATGGATGTTTGGCAGCCCCGGCCACAGCCTGAAATATAACATTTGTCATTCAACCTTTCACAGGTAAAAGTGAAACAACAGCATGTCAGAACCAAATTCTTCTACAAGGTCAGAAAACGTGACCCCAACTCTCCTATCTCAATCTTCCTGCAAGCTCAGTTTCCAATCTCATAAAATGTGTCCCAGTTATCCAGGCAAACATGAAAATCTTGTCTGAGTTCACTATAGCTCTTACACTCTAGCCCGGATGGCAATTACGTTTTTGGCCTTCTGACACCAGCTGTGTAGGTGAGCCAGAGCAGGTCTCCCATCTGTGCCTAGATCCATAACATCCTGGCTCCTTTCCTGTATCGTGATCTCAGTAGTTTGAACTCAGGCTAAGGGCATGTAGGGGATACATAAAACTGCCCCTGAGAATGACTTCCATAAGCTTTGATTAACCGGTTTGGAGACTTATTTTCTAGACATTTTCTGGGGAAGTGGGTGGAAGAAGAGGACTAACTGTAGGGAAATGTTCTATTTCATTCTCTGGCTGCTTAAATAAAGATGAAGCTGGCAAATTCCTTTTTCACTCCTATTACTGTTTTTCTCTTTTTGCTCATAACTCCCAAGCAATGTGAAATAAAATGTTACAGTTTCAAAGGAAAATTGGATTATACTCACTTGGAGGGAGGGAAGAAAGAAGAAAACAGGCTTTATATTTTGACAGAATTCAATCCAGACTTTAAAAAAATAAAATGAATAATTTTGCAATATTTTGTAAGACTGTGTTTTCTAAAGACACGGCTAATCAGATATGCATGCAAATTTAACACGGGTTGCCAACTCTCATGAATTTCTTTTTTTTTTTTTTTTTTTTGCTACAATTATGCGGCGTAAAAATTGGCCCCTTGTGAGAAGTTGCTGACAGCTCAGCAGTTCTGCTTCAGTGCTGGCTGCAGAGGGTGGGATGGCTGCCAGTGCAGGAAAGTGGAAGATGGCTTTGGACTAGCATGCAGGATGCTTCCAGTTGAGGCAGGTGTTGCATAGCCTGCACCAATTTCTGCTGTCCCAGGAGTGACAATATGTGTGGCAAACCAAGAAGCCTGCTGCCTCTCCTTACCCACCCTTTCCCTTTGCATAGGGTGAAATGAGAGAAAGAGAAGCAAAGAAGAAAGTGTAGCAGGCGCTCAGATTCTCTGTATTTCCCCATTTTGCCCCCTATTTGCATGTATTCAGATCCCAGAGAGAAAAATAAACAAAATTTGCAAATTGAAAGAAAATGGAGGTAATAAAGCATTTTAGAGTATTTCTCCATTACTGTGATATTTAAATGCTGAAGAATTAGCTATACCTTTATTAATTTGGTCCCTTATTTATTTGTATTTTTTTACAAAATACCTCATTACCCCTTCTAGATATCAGTCTATTGATATTAAAAATCCTATGCACAAGTTTATTGCATTTAGAAGAAATGGTGTATTTCATTTTTCTATTATATTCTTGCACAGGCTCTTGTTTATTTCAAGAGAAGAACAAACCTTAGTTAGCCAGTATTATTACCTGTGGTAAATTCTGATGAATGGCTATGTTAGCTAGCAAAATCTGTACAGAGATTTGGTCAATACAGTGATTTGGTTTGTGCCAAATGGTGGCTGGAAGAGAGACCTTCATAGCCTCCCTTGTCTCATTGCAGGGTTCCACTTGGTTCCATGGTCAGACTGGGAAATTCAAACCATGTTAGCCAGCTGAAATGAGCAAAATGTGTCCATTTTTACCAGTCTGCAAATAATGGAGAGAGAGACCTAGCTGGGAAACAACCTGGAGTAATGCTAGGCTGACTTCTTTGCTGCTGTGCACAGTGTGAGGCCTCCTGCAATTGTGCAAAGCACAAATACCAAATCTGATCTGTCTGCTTATTGCACTCTTGTTTCGCATGGTTGTGAGCCACATGAGTCATGGGATCAGGGCTGGTAACTGGAACAATGTATGGGCTGGACATGTGCCACAAGGACTCAAATCAGATTTCCTTTATTGCCATGTGGTACTTGTCATCTTCAACATGACACAGTTGCCCAAGCCCGGGGATGGAGGCTGGGTGTGTAGTACGGCGTCTGTGGCACCGTGCTCCAGCTCCAGGCTCAGAGCCCATGTTACACCCAACCTGGAGCTGCTATGCCTCCTGAGTCTCTACCTGATGGGGAACATCCCATTATGTTAAGCTTTTTTGGGTGTTGCAGAGGAGCATTGTCACATGTTGTAACTGAAATGGTGAGATTTGTTGCTCAAGCTATAATTCCCAAAGTGTGAATGTTTTCAAGTGCTAATTTTAAGTTAAAGACCAAAGATTTGAAGACTATTTTTAACTTAAAGACTTGATTCTCTGTGCTAGGAAACTAAAGATGGATACAGTCAAAGGATGTTATAAATACAGTGCGCCTATTCTAACTCCTCGCTTTCTATTTTGATCACGTAATGACTATTCAACCTGAGCGATTTGTATTGTAAGGGAATGTTGACTTTTTTTGCAAGTTATAATTGAAATTAAAAAGGGAGAGATGTAAAACCTCAACTTTGTAGTAGATGAGTGGTCATATTATGGCTTGAAAAAGAAAATGGTCCAGAAAAAGATGCCTGGTACTTCAGCCTTTGTACATATTTTAAAGGGGTCTTTGAGGGCAGACAGCATATCAAAGCTGATGAATACAAAATGGATCACTTATGTATTTGCTATGAAATCATTAACATTTGACACTAAGTGTGTGTCACGTTGAGACAGTAGCTTGAATTTTTCATTTATACAAGTAGAAGAGAAGCAGAATTATCTTAATTTCATGTGAAACACTTTATTTTTCCTCTTTAGAACTTTATAGTCAGATTTTAGGTCTCTATAGCCACATGGATTTGTGCTCAAAGACAGAACAGAGCTCAACAAAGCTGTTTTATCTCCTGCTGTAAGTAGTTTGGATCTGCTCAGAACATGGTTACTCATAGTAGTTAAAAACCCATTGTTTTTAATAATTATTTGAGAAAATTAATGAAAAGTATATATGGTATTCAGACTAATGAATGGACATACTGCAGATCAGATGAGATATGCTTGTGTAACCAGAAAAAGACACATCCAGCTTAAGCTCTGTCGAGTGAGTATTCTACTTCTGATACATTCTTGCAATGAACAGCTTATTAAATGTCTGTAGGAGAGGATGCAAATGCATAAAACATGCTCAAAAGAATTTTGAACAATGAATACATTTATGGAAAACATGTTCTGTTCCTAGGCAATTCTTGTTGAGTAATAAGTGCTAAATTTGACTTAATTGCTGGCTATTATTATTCCTTACTGTTTCATGTGGTAAAACCATTGAAAATGACCCAATTTTGTGAATTGGGGATTAAATGAAAAGAAAGTGAAATAGCAAAGATGATTTCATTTTGTACTGATAAAAGCTTTCTAACCCACTGTGTAAAAATAAGGTGAGTCCAAAATACCTTGGTAAACCTTCTCTGGAAAACAGACTTTAATATATTATAATGTCATGAGATTAGATATATCAGTGCAGTCAGTACGTGCAACCAGCACTGAGAAAGTGACTTTTGCACTAAGTTTTTACCCAAGACACTTCATTTGATCCAGTTCTAGCTGGCCAGTGGATCATTAGGTCTAACTAAGATTAGTCAGTTTAGACTGGCATGGCAAACCAATTAGGTTGTATTTAGGTAGTAAGTCCATCGCTAACTGCGTTGCTAGTTCTTCATTCTGTGGACATGGGCAGGTGTGGGTGGGCATGTACAAGACACAGAGAAGCTGTAGCTGCATACAATACCTGTAGCTAATTACCCATGTAAATGGTAAAATGACATTTATCAGTTATTGTACCTAAGCAAAGCTTTGCATTTGTAGACTAAGAAAGCATGACTGACCACAATCTTGTCTTTCATTGTTGCTCTTTTCAACATGAAATGCATTAAATGTTATTAATCTTTAGTATGACATATTAATGAACAAATATATTAATAATATCATTACAACAATATAACATTGTATACTGTATTTTGTAATATTAGCCATTTAATCTTTTTTCTCAGATATGAATTTTATATTGCCAAGCTAACCATTAGGATTTCTCAGAAAGAGGCATATGGGTTGTTAGAGAAGATTGAAAGAAATGTGTTTGAAGTAGAAGGTGAGCCCTATCGCTGGTGTCGATGCAATTCACTGAGAAAAAATTTACTGTAGGGGGTTCCATTCTGCCAGAAGAATGAAATTATTTGCCAGATCCTTACAGCATTTGAACTATTAGATATCTTGATGCTCAGCCATTGAGATCTTTAAAAATAAGGCTTAGGGCCTTGAACCTGATATTGCATAGAAAATGCATGTAATCCAAAACCAAATCTGATAATCAAAATGGGCATGGAGATGTGCTCCATTAAGATATGTCACCTGCTATTCACTCTTCTGTAGAGATTAAGCTGCTGATCTGCAGCTGAGTGGTGATGAAAGTGCAAACATTCTAATGTGGGACTCACCAGCTGAGAGGTAAATGAACCAGTTTCAATGTAGTAACGAAAATCAAGTAAAGTCTACTGTCATTATTTCTCTGGACAGACCAATATCCACCAGTCCTTTGTGCTGCTGGTCTCTGTGTGTGTATCCACACACACACACATTTGTGTGTATATGTGCATCATCTTTTTGCATCCAGTCTGGAAGGCAATACAAAGAATTTATTGCGACTCTGTGTGCCATCACCTGTGCTTATGTAGAGCTTTATGGCAGAAGGCAGGCTTTATGGCTCTCTACAGCTTGATTATGCGCTGGTGCCTTTGAACACAATACCGGTACATGGTTTGACATGTCAAGAGGTGCAATTAAAAGGTGAGCTTTTAGATTAGCTGTTCATGAGAGTTGAAAAAAGGAGGGTGAATTTTATTGAATTTACATTTATAAGTGTGTACAACTGCAGATTTGATAGAAATGAATGGAGTTATAATTAAAGTGGTCTTTCTATAACATTTTCTGTTCATGCAATTAGAAGAAGAAGGCTAACCTTTGTGTGAGTCTTTCTTGAATAATGGCTTCCTTAGGGAGAAACTGAAATCCCTATTTTAACTCCCAGGCTTAATTACAGTTGCATGTAGGCTACATGACAAACCTCTCCTTTTTGTCTGCCTTTGTTTTTGCATTAATTTTTGGAAAAGATATCTTCTTTATATAGCTAGGTGAAAAGTCATAGAACTGAGCAGTGTCTATCCATAGCTGAGACAGTACTGGAAAACAAATGAATAGGATTACATTAAGTAGTCACCAAAAAGGCTGAAGCTCTAATTTTGAGATTTAAAAGCCCTAATTTTTCTTAAATGCAGGGATTTTGATGGGCAGTGTACCAAAATTTTGAGTTTGATTTAATATAATCTCGAATAACTATTCTAATTCAGAGAGGAGTCATGACCATCAAAGTAACATGCAGCTGACATAAGCAAAGAGACCTTTCAGACTATGGGTTGGAACCCTTAACCACAGACAAAATAGTTTCTCTGTTAATGCCTTAACCTTATGTCCCTTACATGACTGGTATAGAAATTTGTAGCATACTAATATTTTAGATGCATTATGAAAATACTACTGTGTATTTCTTTTGCTTTATTCGTTAGAAAACAGTTATGTAGCCAAGTTAAGTTCACAAGGCCTGTTTGTTTTTATATTAATGAAAGCTTTTATGGATTATTTTGTAAGTAAGGATCTGATTCTCTTTGCCATGTCTCTTGCTGGTTTAATTCTCTAAGAGAGAGTGAAAATAATCAGTTCCTGAAATAGTGAAACCAAAAGAGTCACAGAGTCACCTGTGTACATGAAATCATCCATGCAAGTTGCTTTAAAAATTGCTCACTAGAGGACCGGTTCAAAGACATGTTTAACATTGATTTTTTGTTTGTTTGTTTGTTTTTTTGGTATATGAACATGTAATTCGGGTGTGTTCAAGATTTTAGTTTCTCCTGAAGTTGCAGTTAATAAGGTACTTCTGTCAGAAGGCAGTTCTGGTGCTTCAGCAGAGCTGCATTTACTACATCTGAAGGAGAGGTGAGATCCGTACGCTGTGATTCAAGGTGTGACTCTAGGGGATGGTGCTGTGCAGGGCCAGGAGCCGGACTCTATGATCCTTGTGGGTGCCTTCCAACTCAGTTTATTCTGTGATCCTGTGATTCTGTGATTACTGACTGGTGCAGTGTGGAGGGGGAAGGACAAGGCCAATCAAATTTTTTTTTTTTTTGAGGGCTCAGAGTGCACGGGATATGTGTGTGGACAGCAGAGTTGAGGCCAGTTGCTGACTGTAGCTGCACTCTGTGTGCCTGAACTCAACAGGCTGCCCCTGGAGGTTATGCTAAAGAGAGCTGGACTGAGCAACCTGGCATGATCTTGTAGATGACGCCGCTGTGTGTAGGAGGTTGGACTAGAAATCTCCTGAGGTGCCTTCCAGTCCAGATTGCACTGTGATCACATTTATTGATCAGCAGCCGATTGCTGTTCGGTTGTCCTGTGGCAGTAGCACAATCTCCTCCCTGTGGGCAGCACCAGCTGCTGCAGGAACCTTGTGCTCACACAGCCAGAGGGGCTCTCCACTGATACCCTGGCACACAACTTCGGCCATGGGACCACTAGGAGTGTGCGGCACACCAGTCCGATGCGAATTTCAACTTAAACATAGCCTCTTCCTTATAGTAAATGGTCGGTGCTGGCACTCTGCGGCTGAGAGATTAACTGGACTTGGAAAATTCTCCGGGTTTTCCAAAATGCTGTCAGACTCTCATAGATCTGACAAGTAATTTTTGCCATCAGACAATGCTGGAATATTATTTCTTACCTTTTTTTTTTTATCCCATTCTTAGTGATTGGAAGCAGTATGACACAATTTGATCTGTATTTCATCTAGAAAGCTCTGACATGGTTATCACTGCATTAGGTTAGTCAAATCTAACTGGTTGAACCTAGAACTTTTTTTTTTATTTAAAAGTTATCAGGCATAGATATTATTCCCCATTGAATTAATTTAAATTGTATTTTCTTAGAAATAAATATTCATGAGTGGTTTTTCCGCTTGGCTCTCAGATGAATATAAATATGGCTCTGTTGCAAAGTGTTCTTTGCCTCAGGCCCTGTTTTTTATAATATTACACTTACAATATAAATAATTCAACAGGTAGACATATCAATAGATGCTGACAGTTTTGGCCATCAGGCACAAAGAAAATAAAATCAATTCTTTGTTTAAATAAGACACTTATAAACATGGGACTTACTTTTTTCTTTATGTTTAGGGGTCAGGTAGCATTCAGGTGTTAAGATTCTCTTCCTTTTATGAATTCCATTGAAATTTCCCTTTTTCACTTTGCAGAGAATTCCTAGGCTCAGTTAAATTATGAAAGAAGTATTTTGCCTTAACTTGCTTTAAAACATTGTCTATGTATTATAGTCTATGAAATAGCTACATCTTCATAATAGCTGAGTTTTGAATAACATATGATGATGCAGGTAATAGAATGAAAACATTACTTTACATGTACCTGAATTAGAAAAATTTGTGTAAAAGCCTTTCTTTTTTTAGCACATAATAGTATTCTTCTGTGTTTAAATTTTTATAATACTAATTTCCTTTTTATTTCTCAGCACAGTTGTTTATCTTGAGTAAGTAAGATATCCAGCCTCATACAGACAGGCTCAGTGCATATCTGTAAGCAGAAATCTTCCAGGATAATATGTAGATAATATGGATGCAGGCAGCAACAGTTTAAGTGACTCCATGTACTGATGATGTGCTCACTGGATAATCAGATATATTTGAAAATACCAGATTACATTGTTTAAAAGTATTAGGAAGCATAGATAACAGTACATTTGCATCTATGTCCCCTTCAGTATAGCTGAAGTATAAGGGGAGAGATCCTAAAGAATAATGGGTATTGCAAGCTTACTGATGTATTCAAATCAAAAGAAGGTGATCTGAAGAAGGTTCATTCTGTGCAACACCTCATACAAAGTCTGCTAGAATTTATAACAGATCCTTAACATTTCTGCAGATTTCACTTCAAGCTTGTGAACCATAAGTAATACACTAGATCAGGGGACTTGAATGCTGAATTGCAGGTCTGTAATCTACTAATAGCTTTCACTTAATGGCTGGCAAAATATTTACAGAAATTGCCAATGCCTGCAAGCATGCCTTGATACTTTGCCATGGCAATATACTTAGTGCAGCATGTTAGATTTTTTTGTTTCTTTTCATGGATTGTTTGTTCACAGAAGATAAGGAATATCAGCCCAGTTTTGTAAGAAATTGAAATCTTACTGACATTCATAGGAGTAAAAGTCACTCAGTGCTTTATAACACTCAGTATCTTGCAATATCACAGTTTATGTTGTTGGAATAAAATATGACAGGATAAATTGGAGGGGATTTAAACAGTGTATGCCGTTACCAGTTCTTGTGTTGGAAAGAGGAGTGGTGAGCAAAGCTTAATGCAATGAAGCCAAAGCCTGGTTTCAAGCACAGCTGTTAGTAGTTCTGATGATAAAGCTGTCCAAAGAATGGCAATTCTCACTGGCAAATACTTGCCTGCTTGTCAGAGACTTGCTGCTTGGCTAAGTTATCTAGCAATGTTCCTGACCAGGCTGAAAAACACTAGACTCAGGGTCATCGCTGCATATGTTTCCTTTACAAGGACTGGAATTTAAAGTACTGGTATGATGTTGTCATAGAACTTAATCAGGAAGACAACGTCAGGGTCGGGAATACAATATGTAGGAGAAGTCCATAGTTTTAATTACGTATAATTGCAGTGTGATGTGCTGTGTACTACAACTGTTATATGACATTCTCAAGCAATGGGCAATATTTACAGTATCCGTTTGGGATGCTTTTTTACTCATTCCTTGAAGCTTGTGGGTATTTCCCAATATAAGTATTCTGTAATGTTGTAACAGCAGAATACTTATTTAACATGTTAACTAATAGAAATTACAGTTTAGTTTAAAAAGTGGAACTCTGCATATGTTATACCATAATTTTGCAAACACCTTTATATGAATTGTGGGAGACAAACACATGTCAAACACTAGAATACTTAATGTCGCAGAGTGGGGTATTTTGGTGTTTGAAATTTGTGAAGATTTGTTATTGCATTGGATTATATGTTTGAATTAAACTAACAAAAAATAAGTTAAAACCACAACCGCCCCCCCCCCCCAAGCTGCTTTCTGATAACTCTGAGACCTAACCTTCATTCACAGGCAAAAAGAAATTCAGAGATTTGGGGAACACAGCACTTTCTGCATCTGAAGAGTGTAGAAAATGCAGCTGTTCAGAAAATCCTTGAGAAAAAGCCATGAATTAACACCACTAATCCACTATTGTTAATGTGAATTGTCATATGGTTTGTATTGAATTTTCAAATTTAAGCATCAGAAACCATGCTGGATGGTACACAAAGGGTGATAGCTGGCACTCCAGAGACAAAGTATATTCCTCTTACATCTGTAGATTTTCTGGAAGGTTGGGATAAATGAATCATCTCTCTACAACCCCCACTGCAACACGAGGACACCTTTCTACCTCAGAGTGGTACTGCAAGGATAAATGTGTGCTGGATGATGTGCTCAGAAGTGGTGCAACATTTTGCTGTATTTATATCATGAATTGCTGAATTTATACCATTTATACCAAGGCTTTTGGAAAGCCTTTTGCTTTTGATTTGGGGAGGATAGTGAGATAGTGCCATTCTAATACAGACAAATGCTAATAAGTTATTAAAGTACGTGGGTTTAGATATGGTTTTTTGAGGACTTCAGCTTCTTGCCTTCAGACCAAAATGTGCTTTTTTTTTTTTTTTTTTTTTTTTTTTTTTTTTTCCCAAAATTAGACCAAAATGTTTTTTTTTTTTTTTTTTTTTTTTTTTTTTTTTTTTTGGCCACAGCTGTGAAATAACTTGTGGCTGGGAGCCACATTGATTGCTTGACAAGGAGGAACAATGCCTCAGGGGTTTCTGCACATCACTTGCATGTTTTGTGAAATCTGTTTCTGAAAATACTGCTGTGTTATATTTCTATGACTGAAGAAAGGTACAAAGAAAACATGACAGAAGTCGGCACTGCTATTGGAAACCCATTGGAGTGTAAAGGATCAGTGAGTGTATCATATGGGTATCCATACACCAATATCATGTTATGAGTTATGGATCTCATTTTGGAGTAAAATGTGCCTACACGGGTCATTTAGCAACCTTAATCTCATTTTATAAGAGAGTAATTTATAAATGTCATGATCTCTGAAGAAATGAAATTGGTTTGTATACACTTTGTTTATACATAGTACACTCACAGCCAACGCATTGCATATATTGTAATTTATTAGTGTTCTGTTCCTCATTCTCTCTAATTTAAAGCATGTAAGTCAGCATTGCCAACAGCCTCTACAGGGATAAGAAGGAAAGTCTGAAAATGGTACAAATATATATATATATATACATATATAGGTACTGTCTTCCAGTTGTTTCAGGCTCTGAATGTCTCTGCATGAGCTTTGAGAAGAAATAATCAATCTTGTAATTTATTGACAGGTACAGCAGCTTTCAGGTGCATTGCAGGTATTTTGCCTGCATTTCCTTAAGGTCAGGCAAAGCTGTAAACATCATATTTAATTTGATTACATACATACCACTTATGGTTTAAATATTCATAGCAGCAATTTGTCTATTTCAATGGCAGTAGCCAAATGTTTATGATTCTAAACATGTAATTCCTAGCATTCTATGACATATTAAAAACTTATGGAAGGAGTATAATACCCACTGTTCTTTTAGAAGTGGCATAATGCTTAGTTCATTATTCTCTTTATTTTTTCCAGTTATTTAATGGCTTCCACCATTAAATGTGTTTCCTATTATTTATGTTTAGCAAACCTATATATTCAGTAACCAACAGTCTGCAATTACAAGAGATTTTTTGTTTCTAATTGACATATATATTTCTAAACACTCATACCATTTAAATTAATAATTTTAGTTCATTCCTTTCAATAGCTTTGTTAACATTTGGAAAAATGCTAAGTGTTGTATCCTTACAAAGAGCTGAACAATGTCAAAGGAACTCTTTAACTTAACAATTCCAAGCTGTTGAAACACTGTCTTACACAGCAGGCCACTAAGCAAAGCATGTGTATTACTCTGCTTATTTAGTTTCAGTCACAATTTCCTTTCTGGAAAACTATGTTATTTCTGATTTTCATCTTTCCTATCACTGTAGCTGCTGCTGTTCCTTTTTTAATATCACCATTCTTATTGTATTGTCTGGTCAAAGTCAGGCTTTGTCACTAGCAATCTCTTGCACCAGTATATTTAAAGAGTATCCCTCAGTCATTCATTATTTTATTATCTATGAAAAATTTCAACCTCTTTTTTTTATCCACTTGCATGCTGCTGCATCTATCATTCATCCCTATTCTTTTGAAAATGGCTGAAAAATAGATGTGTTTCCATCTTCCCCAGTGATTGGAGAGAAAGACCAAACAAGTATCTGCTGTTGGATCAATACTGCTTGCTTTTGAGAAAATGACCAGCAATTACCCAGGCACATGAGCATTGATTTCAGTGGGGCCACACAGATGAAATGCAGAGCTGAGATCTTCAGAAGGCTCAAATCTCACATAGCTCAGGCTGCTGTATACACCTCTACTTGTGGAAACCTGATTCTATTTCTCCAAAGTGTGACAGGAGTGCCAAGGAATGTTTGAAAACATGCAGGTAGCATAATACCTGGTTTATGAGGCCTGTAAGTTTCCTTCTCTGTTCTCATAGTTTTCCATGCTCAGGCTTTTTTTATAGTTCTCTCAGAGAGGAGGCAAATATATCCAGTAAACCAAAAAATGTGTTTATGTCCATGTGGGTGTATATAAAATCTTTAATCTGTCATTGGTTTCCAAAGAAGAAAAGAATTTTCCATAGAAACCTTGATAGTAATAAGACTGAAGATTGTGATTTCTTTACAGAAAGTTATAGAACTATGGAGGCATAAATCTGTGTTAAAGATTAAAAACACCATTTTTGAGTCTGCAACTGCAACAGCAGTGTTTGCTTTAGACCAGAACAATTCTATATTAAAGGGGCTTTTTGGTGGCTTTTAGGAAATATTGCTTTTGTGTATAACAGCTTCATTTCTACAGCTGTAATTCTTGAAAAAAAGGAGAGAAAACTCATAGCTATTTTCCTAATTCAGTCTCTGACAAGAAATACGGCAACCCCCGTGATTTGTACCTGGCACAGAAGGGAAAGGAGAGACAAAGAAATCACAAAACTAGCTTGAGATAAATAACTGGCTTTGGCTTGGCTGTGTCTGTTGGTGAGGATTAATAATGCCAACAGAACTTTTCCTGTCTTCCTGCTTTCTGCCCATTGGCATTCACAGGCATCACTTCATGCGTTTCCCTCTTCATGTGTAGGTAATCAGATCAAGTAACATAGTTATGCTTTGATCTGTAGAGCCAAAGTGCTCAGAAGGAAGAGCAAAGCTGAATCTTTCTCTGCCTATGGCTTCATTTCAGTATTACTCAGGTACATAGTGAAACATAAAAAGTTCATGCCAGTGACAATTACTGTCTCTACTTCCAAAATAGTAACAGACCTATATTATTCTTTTGATTTCCTTGGGGACAGTAGCTTTTACAGTTTTTTGTGATGGTTGATAATTTGTTTTCTCTTTTAGGAGTTAGTTTCAGCCCTGAGTGTGAAGACAAGAAAGAGTCCTAATGCTTTTACGAATTTCATTGTTGGAAATGGCAGCCCTGTTGCTGTAGTGGGAACAGGTGTTCTGGAGGACCACATGAAGTTGGTTGCATGACACTCAGCTTTTTCAGAGGAGATTTTGATACTATTGAATTTAACTCATCATTCAGCCGGGCAGGCAGGTAGTGATGCACTTAATCACATTTCTCTGATCTGACTGCATTAGTTCCTTTAAAAATTAGAAACATCATAAAGAGACAGGTAGATTATAAAGGCTACTGACAACTATAGCTATGTAAATAGGAGGGCATTAAAATTCAGCCTTCATTTGACAAGATGAAGTCCAACCTTCTTTAAAAAGGAAAGCAGAAGGTGTTTTTATTGCAGTGGCTCCAGTTAGATATTCAGAAGCAGACATAAATTCAAGTGAACAGCCGGGTTACTGGAGGTCTTTGTGGTCTCAGGGCAGACATTCACTGTGGGGAGTGCTACTGTGGAAGAATTTATGCATTTCATCTGTTTTTCTCCTTGCTGGCATCACATTAGTCTTCCTAAGATTCAGTTTTTCAGGAGACTGGACTAACAATGCAAAGTGTATTGATCAGGAAACAGTTACTTGTGGGTTTCTGTGGACTATGCTATGCTTTATTCATGGTGGTGTGCTGGACACAATGTTTCATACTCTCAGGAGCACTGGTTGCCTCAGCCTGGAAAATGCAAGAGTTTCCAGTAGGAATGGGGATGCTGCAATCATGGACAATTCTGCAGTGCAGCATCCTCTTTCTAGGGTTTCATGTGGATGAGCTGAAAGAGAAGAAAATAATACTCCACTAGGAGGCTTATAATAGTCTATTAGGAGGCTTATATTTATTGTATTATTCTTGACAGGAGAATGCATTTTGGTTTAGCGAGGGAGCTGAACGGAGTTTTATCTCTCCCACTCAATTAATGATAGCCCCTGAGCTGTAATACTGTGCTTATTGTAGATCTCTTACTCTGGCAAACTCCTGGCATGCCACTGAAGGCTCCATGACCAACTAGTATAGAAGCTATTTGCACCAAATTCATGGTTACTGTTCAACTCCCCTGTTAAATGCTGCTTGATTCCTTCTGTGTACTGCCAAAGAAGCATGAAAGTCTTGAATATAGAGTGAAAAATTTAAGCAGTGCTGTGGATGAGTTTCATATGTACTGAGGGCATATGTGAAATGATTGTAAGTATGACAAGGTTGGCTGAATTAAGAATTCTGAATTAATTTATCATCTGTCTGATTCCTCTTACAGCCTCGAAATGTTTGCTTTTACATAGCAAATAATTGTAGCTGCCACAGCTTTACTGTTTTATTTTCAATCCACCATGGCTAGTCAGAAAAAAATAATCATCACATTCTTTGCCTCTTCTTGTTTATGTCTATGCCTTTGGCTCAGAAAGTATGTTGCAACAAAGAACTCCACTGAGTCACAGCAACATGATGGTTACCTCATGACAATGTGACACAACATTTTGTGAAAGCACAGGTGGTATGTTACCTTCTTATTTTGAGTACCACCTGGCTAAGTATCTATTCCTAACATTTCACTTATTGCAATGCAGTGTTTCATACTGGAATAAAAACAAAGTGCAATCTAGTGCAGAGAGCGTCCAAAGAGCCACCATCAACAGCAGCAGAAAAATCAAGGGCTGAGCGTGGAAAGCAATGAGTTAAATCTAAGGAGCCAGTCAAAAATATGTGCAGATTGCTTATGCTTCAAAATATGCCTTGTTCTACATCATAGTTTGTTTTGTGAAATACAGGTTTTGTGTCTTGTGTTTCTTTCTTAAAATAAACAAAAAAAGAACTAGACATTTGATAGACCCTGGCTGATTGTGAATCTATTTGATTCGTGTCTTTGCCTCTCATGTGCTCAATCTGTTTCCCTGTTCCTCTGCTCCCAAAACCTTTGTTGGTAATCATGTGTTGGAGATGCGGATGGCTTGAACAAATGTCAGAAATGCTGACTTCTCTCTTGGACACACAAAGCTTTATGATTTTACTGCTCTAAGGGCAACCTCTGGCCATGAGTTTCTTCTAGCAACTCAAATGTCTATTATCTGCTCTTTTGACCCGGACATTTACACATGCATTTAAAAAACCCTCCTGCTTACTAAGGCACATTCTCCCTTCGAAGAGGGGATTCAAATGGCAGTCATAGAGGGCTTAATGATATTAACTCTTTTTCCAAGGACAAGTAATCTATTCTGGGATTTTTGCTTGCTATTACTGTTAAGAATGTGTCAGAATTTTCACTGCAGAGATGTTTCATGTTTTGATGGAAAATAATTTTCATCTCTCTGAAATTTGGTGTGCTAGCTCAGTCCTTTTTTAGACATCTAAATAAACAGATTTGTTTTACCAAGGTATTCATCATGGTAAATTCAACACACTATGAAAGTAGAATCTATTGCAGCAGAACTTGTTGGTGTTCAGCACTTTTGGAAATATGGCACTTGCATATGATTTAGGAAGGTGACGCTGAACAATCATATTTTAAAAATTTGAAGTTTAGTGCATAATAATATATATTTCAGAGCTGCTTTGTCAAGAAGACCCCATCTTAAAGTAATCTACTCTACCAGCAAGCATGTATTTGTCTATGGCTGTTTTTTAATTGCAATGGCCTGGCTTTTTTTTTTTTTTTTTTTTGTTTTTTTTTTTTTTTATTGTCTGTTTTTTTTTTTTTTTTTTTTTTTTTTTTTTTTAAGCATTAGAATACTGGTTGCTCCTGTACTTGAAATAGATTTTTTTCTACCCCTTTCTAAGCTGTGTCAAATGTTCTACATTACAACCTGCACTGTCAAAACATCATCAGTGTCTTGACACAGTTTTAAAGTGGGAAGTCTCAGCAGCTGAATGCAGATTGGCAATGCAAGTGATGCTATCTGGGGACAAAGAAGTTAAAGAGAGAAGTTGAGGGATTTAGGTAACACATGATTCTGAGCTGGGTTCAAGGAAAATATGAGGAAGTTTACTCACTGATTTTCCAGGTGCTAGCCAATACATGCTAGTTTGCTTGGATCGAGGGGTCTTTGATTTGTTGTCAGCAGATCTTAGAAAGTCTTTGAGGCTACTGAAAGTGGTACAAAAGTGTCCTGTGGAAGCAAACAGATTTGTCTTTGCTGACACCTCCACTGGCTCTAAAATAGCACAGCAGACCCTTTAGGCCTTAAGCATTACCCCAGAGCCTCAAACTCTGTCATGCTGCTGGCTGAAATGAAAAAAACATGGAGTAAGACATAGAGGTAAGAAAGACACAGAGTAAGATCCAAATATGCTTAAGAGAGTCTAGCCGTGACTTTTGGAGACTTTTCAAAGCTTGCTGTGAAAGTTGCTGCCTTTTGTGTTTCACCTCAAACAGAACAGGAAGAGGTATCGGGGAAGAAAAGTCAAACAAAATAGTCACAGGTACAAAATGGTAGAATAAGTTTTTGCCTTCACGAGTCTCATGGGCTAGCAAATAAGATCATCATTTAGGGAACCACAGGCTGTGAAAATCAGGTTTAAGTTTAGGCTGAATCTACCTGGAATCAGGGTGACATCCTAATTGCAACAACATATCCTGGTTATAGTAAAACAGTTGAATTTTTGTGATTAGATAATAAAAGATGGGCTTTGTCCTGAAGCAATGTTCTTCTGCCAATGACTCATCCTCAGTTCCTAGCTGCAAGCACAAAGGACACCCTCTTCATCCCAGAAGTGACTTCTTTAGAGAAGCTAAGGGAAGATTTAGCACAAAGGGACTGACTGCTTGCTAAAGTTTATTGACATCTTTCAGCTTCTATAAATGCTATCCTTTTGATAAGTTAATAAATTTATACATCTCATGTCTTTCTTTCCTGCAGTGCTTGTACTACATGACTTTGGTTTATTTGCCCTGTTCTGCAATTAATATTTTAGGTAATGGTCTTCCGCGGATTACTTCATTCCAGAACTCATTTGGTGAATAGTTTTACTTTCCTTCTCATTTGGGAATCATCACTTCTGTTCTGCCAACTTCTCATCAGTCAATGTGTCCCTCCTCTGGTGGCAGGCACACTGCTTAGTGGCATACTACAGTGGTTCAGGAGAAATGTCAAGGTTTGACAGCAATCTTTTGGCCCAGGCTGGTTAGGAACTACTAATTAGACTTAAAAAATATTTTTTCATAGCCTTCTTAATCTCCTTCTCAGCAAGTGCTAGCTATGTAGGTTTGTAGTGCTGAAGCAGGTCAAAGGGCTGTGCCAAGTATATGTAGGAAGGTGTGGGAACATTGCTTTAGAAATATTGAGTCAGACAGAGTAGTGAAAGCTGACAGTGTATGACAGAAGTAAAGGCAAGGTAACTCAACACAAAAAGTACGTCTGCCTAATGTGATTGCTGACTGATGGCCTTGGTTCGCTGTTGCTGAAAAAATTACCCCAATAAGCACATCAGTGGTTACCTCATTGTGCTTAAGAGAAGGACATAATATGATTAATTTCTGTCAGAAGTAGTCTGCAGCTTCAAAATCTTCCA
This sequence comes from Pardalotus punctatus, assembly GCA_013400915.1. Classification (NCBI taxonomy): domain Eukaryota; kingdom Metazoa; phylum Chordata; class Aves; order Passeriformes; family Pardalotidae; genus Pardalotus; species Pardalotus punctatus. The sequence goes on along the minus strand of VZTX01026627.1, from coordinate 52,911 downwards.
TTATGTCTACTTCAAGAAACTAAAAATTAGAAAGTCATCTTGTATAAGCATTTTGAGGAAGCAAAGAAAACAGAAGGAACATGCAATTGTAGTATTTCTTTTGCATATGTTAATTCAATTAAAAAAAAATAAATTGAATAAACATAAAAAAAGGGATCCTGGCCTGTATGTATGGAGTTGTATGTATAAGGGCTTGACCTGCCATGTAAGTGCCATGGAGATTGCTGGTTCAACTTCCCCTTAAGGCCTGCCAGCCTTTTGTTTTTCATATAAATGGCCAAAATGGAATGTCAGTCAAATGGAACAAATACGTCAGATTTTGTTGGTTTCCCGCCCTTTTCATGAGGAAAAAAAAAAAGAAAAATCCTTGGATGTTTTACTTGTTTTATCATTTTAGCAGCTGGGATTGCTTAATCACACAGCCATACTTTACTAGTCTCCATATGGCATATGAATGTAGGAAAAGCAAGCTATATATCACATGCTCTCTACTCTGTAATTTATAGAATTGAACATAATAGAGAGGGTCAAAAGGATACGATGGAACAGACTACTCTAGTTGGAGAGGATCTACAACCACCACCTAGTCCTGCTGCCTGACAAGTTCAGGGTTGACCAAAAGTTAAAGCAGGTTGTTAAGCGCATAGTTCAAATATCTTTTAAATGTTGACAGTCCTGGGGCATCAACCACCCCTCTAGGAAGCTCGTTCCAGTGTTTGAACCCCCTCTCAGCAAAGAAGTATTCAGTCTGGACTCCCATACGCACAGCTCTGAACCATTCCCACATGTCCTATTACTGAGTACCAGGGAGAAAAGGTCAGCACCTCCCTCTCCTTTTCCCCTCCTCAGGAAGCTGTAGAGAGCAATGAGGTCTTCCTTCAGCCTTCTTTTCTCCCAAATAGACCAGCCTATGAGGGCTTTTGCATTCCAGCCTAGTTTTTCCAGCTTTATTGCTCTCTTCTGGAAGCATTCTGTGGCATTCATATCCTTCTTAAATTGTGGGACCCTTGGCTTGTCTTTGATTTATTTTCTTTTTCCTAAGGTTGCATCTTTCAGTGTCTTTCTTTTAATCACATTCTCTTCACTCTTCACTCCTTTGTTCTCTTCTTGTTCTAGGCTTTTTATTTTATTGTATAGACATGGCTACACTCGTTTTTACACAGTAACTGTTACTGGGAGGTGAGAAGCTGAAACAATGAGCAGTGCGTCACTGGCAGGTTTGACCTCCTTTCTTTTTAATTCTTTTCTTATACTGTGAGTAAAAATCACTCAGAAGAATTTGAAGAAGGCACACCTGTGCACTTTCTGAACCTATTTGCACATGTGAAGGCAGCTGAGGAGGTCTCTGGACTTGGCTTCCATTTCCCACCTTCCCACCACAGCTTGTTATTGTTTGGGTTCAAGTGGTCTGTGGATCTATTCTGCACACCAAGAGTGGGAAATAATCTGGGTTAAATATAATTTTTCAGAAAAAGTCCACAGCTAATACAGTTGTGGCAGATGTACAGGGACCTGAAGACAAAGTAAGAGTCTTGAAATGGCTTTGCCTCTGAGAACAAGAGTTTGTGAAGTTATGTCCTGACACAAACACACACACAAGCACACACAGATGTCCCTCGTGCAGTAATGCAGGGGTGTTCAGTTCCCTACCCCCCCTAAAACTATGCTGCACAGAGAAGGTGCTTGGGGGGTCCTCCCTTTGGCAGCTAGGACCAGCCCTTCTGGTCTGCACACCCGAACTGTAGTTGACTGAGCAGCATGGTCTGGTCGCAGGGAATGGCAGCTTGAAGGAAGGGCTGTGAGAGGGAGCCACCCGCGGAAGTCCAAATTCTGCCCACTTGGGGCTTGGGATGCCTGCCAGAGGGCTCTTTGCAGGGGACACTTCATTTCCCACACGTCCTGCTTTGAGGCTTTCTAGAGAGCTTCAAAGAGACATTGGAAACCAGTGTTTTTAAAGACACTGGAGTGAGAAGTAGAAGGACTTAATGTGGCTACCCAGGGAAAGAAAAATCTATGGCAAAACATTCCCTGTAATTTTTTTCATAAAACTGTAAAGCATTTGTTTAATAAGAACTGTTTTCATCTATTATAATATTTCTTTTTGTATTGGGACTTTCACATCAGTATCTGTCCTTGAGACCTTTTCATTCATTGTTTCCTTTAAACTAGGACTTTATGTTCTGAAACTACTAATGTCAAAATAATATTAATCATCTTCCCAGATACCATTGCAGTGACATATATACAGTTTTTTAAGAATAGTTACCTGCATGAAGGAAGTAAAACAGCTGAGATGACCTTTTCTATTATTGCTGTTTGTTTTTCACTGGTGATTGTTGAATATTAGTACAGTTAGCAGGATTGTCCAGTTTCTAAAAGAGTTTTTCCATGTATAAAATTAATTTTTTTTGTTTTTTTTTTTCCTTTAAGGAAAATTAATAGAACATCTCATAAATTAAGACCAAATTAATTTGTGTTTGCGGTGGAGTAGATAATAGTAGGAACACAGTATCTGTATTCCACCATAAAAAAAAGCAGAACTGCAAAGACATTCAGCTTTCAGACAATGTCTTCTGCTGTGTATTCTCAGACCAGATGCAGGCTCATAGCAGATTTTTGTGCAGGTTGATGGCAAGAGATCTTTAGGGAAAAATAATATATTGCCTTCATATTTTCCTTTGGTCACCTGAAGCATATGTTCATAGAGAGCACAGTAAAATGTATTCCCTTCTGGGGTTTTTCTTTCCTTCCATTTTCTTTTCATCAGTTTCATTGATAGAAAACCACATCTCATTTGAAATCCTCACAATTTCTTAAAAATCTTCCTTGCAAACTGCTCACTGGCTGTGTTAATATAAAAGAAATATATATCTTAGCTGTTGACAAAGTGGTTTTTAAAAGTGTTTCTCACTGTGATATCTAGATGCTGAAACTTGATTAGGAAAGTTATCAGGATTCATTGGCTTCTAGAATGTGACAATAATGGGCTTGAATACTGTGAGACATTTCTTTGTAATGATTAATTAAGTTTAAATATTCCTCAGGTTTAAAGAGAATATTATTTCTGTTTCTTGTATTTATCCATGTTCAGGCCAGGTAAATATTTTTAAGATCAAATTATGGTGTCAGATAGACATAAAACTGTACTTTAACTATGGGGTTTCATTAGCACGCTCTCGAGAGCTTAAGCTTTCCAACTATTTGTTACTCTCAAATTTAAAGCCACATTTGACTATGGATTCTAGTGACAGAATTGAGTATATAATGCACACACATGCATATCTATTTAAACTCACATACAAGTAGTTTAAGAGATGAAGAGATCTCCTGTTTTATTCTGTTATCTGTAGCTCTGTCCTTGCATCACTGGTAGATAGTCTTTTATCTTGTCAGACATGAGTAAGTCTACTAGGAATGGTTAATACCAGAAGAGGCTCTTGAAAGATGTGTTTTAGTAAATTTATTGCACTGTGTATTGTGTGCTTTTTTGGTTTCAAAGGAGGATGTGTCATGTTAAAATGCAGTAATTGTGTCCATGTGTCTTTGGAAATGGGATAATTTAGGGGATGAGAGCTAAATGGATGATAGAAAAGGCAGCTGTTAGAAGATTTTGCAGAAAAAAAAGTCATCTTTGTTGGCCCTGAGTTAGTGCATTGTCTGTTAGTACAAAATTTCCTGATGTATTTTGAATTATCTGGTGTAGTAGGGATAGAGAGCTGGGGTTTGGGTTTTTCCCCCCAGATGCCATCAATGTGGCCATGTAAACTACATCACAGTCAAGAAATGAATGGATGCAATGCATTGTGATGTCTTTGTTTGTTTCATCTAGATGTGTTTTATAACTTCTACACTTTTTGAAGTAAAGTTCAATTTTTTTTTTCAGTCCATCTATATATAGTTGGGTTTTTCCCCCTCTCAGATTCTCTCTTTTTCTGTCAGGGAAACTAAGGTTCACACCAAAATCCAGTAGAAATTAATCTTATTTTATTTGACTATAAAATCTCTGATTTCTCATGAATTATTAGTTTGTGGTTTTGCTTCTGTTAGTTTAAATGGGAATAGATATGGGATTGAGCTATTCAAGATTTTAATCATTGGGAAGTGATAGACATAGTGACTATCATCTTGCTTCACCATTATTTTTTGTTTTTCAGATGTGTTAGCAACAAAATAAATTAAAATTTCAGTTATGGACATTTTCTAACATTTGTAATAAGGTATAGAAATTTATATGATGTTAAGTATAATTAACAGTTTCAGTCCTAGAAGAAACTTCATAAAATTACTGGAAGCAATTAAAAGTTCATTCCATAAGCAATAAACGAATTTGCCCTCAAACTGGTTTGCAATGAAGTCTAAATTAAATCATAATAAAATAATTTGTGACATTCTTGATGACTTTCCAAAGCACTTACCTGAAAAGGAAGGGCAGAGAAACTTTTTAATTTTTTTTCAAATAAAATATAAGTTATGAGAGGAAATGTTGCTCCCTCGCAATAACAGAATTTCATCTAGAAATTCCATACCAAAATTTCAGTTCCTTAAATAAATGAAACAGGACATTAGAGTCTGGCATGGATATTTCAGACATTTTCTTAAAGGCTGTCTGACGCCTATAATTCTTTCTCTCCAGGAATTAACTCCCACTGCTTTCGCTCCAGGTGGAATGAAACCTTTCCTTCATTAGGAGAAGATTGTTGGTTGTCAGCACTGTCATTACCGGCAGATATCGAGGACTGTTCAAAGGAAAGAATGCCAAATCATGGCTGCCGCCCCCTGGTTACACTAATGCTGCTTTACCAGGAGTATCTATAAGTAGTAAAGCAAGGAAGTTTTTCTCCAAAAAACAAACATGCAATGTATTTATAAATTAGTTTGGAGTTCGGTAGTGGTGCAGGAAAGTCTGTTAATATTAAAAACCAAAATCAGTTTAAAAATTAATCTAGTATTAAAATAAGTAGTTGAATAGCAGATTTTTCTAGAGCCCAGCTGTGGACAAAAGAAGCAGGCACCAATTGTTCATTTGGCAAAGACATTTGAGGTGAAATCAAAATAAGAAAAGGGTTTTTAAAGGCATTTTCTAAGTTTTGCTTTTGAACAGGGATATGAGGGGAAAACAGCTGTTAACTGGTGAAAAGCAAGGGCCACTAGAGAAATATTTGGGAAGTGAGAACAGGAGTTTGAGACATTGATGTGATAGAGCATGGTACATTTGCAAGCTGAGTTTTTCACCCCCCATCATCTTACCAGCAGCTTTCCATTGACTGTCTGGTGATGGCTGATGTCTAGGCCAGTAGAGAGACCTCAAGAAAATTTGCCCTTTCTCTGTCTTGGCTGCGCAGAGCTGTGTGATGCTGGTGATGGAAAGCAGAAGAATTTGCATAGCTGTCTGTCCAGTGTCTGCCAAAACTTTACTGGCTCCCAGTAGCCATCTGAGGGGCTGTGGGTTACTAACAAGACTTATCCAGATCTTATTGCCACCTTTTTTTGCATTGCTTCAGGAGATACACAACAAATATGGAAGAGGGAGATGGTTTTTCTCTGTAGTAGGGAGGATTTCCTGGTACAGGCTGTAAAATAGTGATGAGGGAAACTGGTCTTTCCACAAAAGGACTGAGGCTGACAGCACTACAAATTGGTCTTGTGGCCATTCAGTTTGTTCTGCTTTCAATACAGTTTTTTATGATCTGTCACCATGCTAAAGCTATTCTTCCCTTATGTTTTTTTTTTTTTTTAATGGAGACAAGGGGAGCGAAGAATAAGTTGGGCTGTATTTCTTCACGTCTGGTATTATAAAAATCCTGCAGAATGTCCTGAGAATAATAAGAGTAAACATCTTCAAAGTGTAAATATAATTTATATCAGCAAAGCAAAAGGATATAGAATAGAATAGAATAGAATAGAATAGAATAGAATAGAATAGAATATTTCAGGTGGAGGGGCCCTAAAACAATCATGTAGTCCAACTGCCTGACCAATTGATAGATGACCAAGAGTTAAAGTGTGTTGCTAAGGAGATTGTCCAAATGCCTCTTACACACTGACAGACATTGGGAATCAACCACCCCTATAGGAAGCTGTTCCACTGTTTGACCACCCTGTTGGCAAAAAAAAGCTTTTTAATGTCAAGTCTAAATTTTCTAATTGAACTGTGGTGTTGGGCTTTCCTAGGAGATGGGATGGTACACCAGGGCCGCAGGTTGTTCTGAGGCAGATCCTCAGTTCAGAGTTGGAGTGTCTTACTCTGCACCTATGAAAAAGTGTTGGAGCTCAGGCTTCAGTTCAAGAGGTTCTGGGCTCCATGAGCTGATTTATCTGAGGTCATACACTGCTCAAATTCTAAGTGGGGTGATACAAATGAAGTGTCTTTCAGAAAGTTGGAGACTGCTTAAAAAATATTTTGTAGAAGCTGACTTGAAAGTGACTGAAATGAGGCCTTTTTGTATATTGTCAGATAATAAGAAAAGGATAAATAAATGCAGCATACATTTTCTTAGGAAAAATATGCATCAGGGTGTGGGCATAAGAAAGTAAGATCCAAACTTAGTATTTGGTTTTGGAAATTTCAAAGGCTTTGGACCCAAAAATTTTATTCAGTATCAGGACATTCTACAATGATCTGCAAGGGGTAAGCAGATGGATGTTCAGTGTGTTCCTTTTCCCACTCCCTAGATGAGTTTAGACCAGTTTTTTGACAATTAGCATGCACCCAGAATAACAAGCTTTAAAAAGCTGAAGGGAAAGAAGAAGCTTAAACGTATGTTAGAGTATTCTGGGTAGACATATAGAGATGAGAAGGAGCTTTTGCCTCTTTTCTTGGTCTAGACGTGATAGAATTAAACCTCTAAATCTGATCTGGTATTCCTAATTTAGTTTCATAGCTGATGGAAGGAAATGGGCAATTGCAGAAAGTGTTTCATTTGGCCATTTTTAGACACATTGTTTGGGTTGAGCTGGATTGCTCTTTGCACCTGCTAGTTTATTTCCATTGGATAAGAGGAGTAATCAGGTTGATTTTCTCAGACCTGGGTGTCTAACATTGTATTCCTATGTTAGACTGGGTGAATTTCACCTGGATTATAGCAGGCAGGAAATGCTGGTCAATAACTTGATCAAGAAATGTGTTTTATCCTGATAATTTTGTTCTAGTCCATCTGTAGGGACTCTGTGACACAACACGAGGACCAGTCAGTATTCACCTGCCTCATTCTCAAAGTCAGGCTGTTTCCATGCAAGAAAAAACAAACCAAATAAGAAAGAGAGGAAAAAAAAAAAGCAGCAGCTTTGAAAGACAAAGGCAGAGAGAAGATCACTAAGAAGGAAATATACTATTCATTCAGTCCACCAGAAAATGTGTAGAGAAAATGTTCTGTAATGATCAAGTAGGCCATTTCATGAGGCCTCATTATCTGAAGTGATTATTTCTCAACAGATCCTCTTCAATGAATTGAGGCAGAATAGTACCAACTTACTGAACCATTTTGGTTCACGTGCAGCCCTGTGACAGGCTGAGGAGGGTTTTACGGTGACACAATCTCCCTCTTAACTGTTTCCTAAACATGGCTTTATAAGAACACTTTGTGACACCATGGGCTGTTTCCTCTGAACAGTAATTAAATTTATATCTCGAGTCTTAGCCCCTGGGAAATAGGTTTTCATGAGAAAATAAGATATCTAATGCAGAGGGGTCTCTAAGGAATATTGTGCAGTGTTCAATGTTACACCTGCACCAAAACTTAAATCCTAGAATTGTGGATGCAGCAGAAGACTCTTTTGCCACACATATATAACGTAGCTATCAAATTCTAGTGTTTACTTGAAACATTAGGTTTTTCCTGCTGAGATTTAAACATGTTCAACGAATTGTATAAGGAATGTATATAGAGAGGATATAGTGCTCCACAACACAAGGTCATGTTTCCTGATTGCATATTGCAAATATTGGGGCACAATATGACCTGGATAATCTTGTTTGCTGTTTTGTCTCTTGGGACTTTCTCCTTCTCATACACCTATATTTGTAGCTCCCTCTGGGAAACATGGGGAAAAAGAAGAGGTAGGTCTTGCAGATTCTATGCACACATTTATGTGACACAAAGTTATTTTTCTAAGCACTTGGACTGTATTCCTGGGCTTTTCATCTCTCCATGGCATCCCTTATCTTCCTTCTCAAGGCTCTGCACTATCTGTCATTTACCTGTAAGACCCAGTTGGCCCAAGATGCTCAATTATATCTTCCATTTTTTAGTTATCAAACAAGCGTTTATGACTTTGCCCCTTAATCTAGGAAGTGTTGTTACCTAAACTTTTTCAAAACTATTTATAAACCTTTATGTGTACAATCAGAGTGTTATCTAAAAGAGTGCTTTTTCTTTGCAAACTATAAATTATAGCCTCTACAGCAGAAGAGAAAACTGTGGATTTATGCAATACTTCATTCAAAATTTTCCTTTAATTTTGTGGCTATTCAGTCTAGCTAATCACCCTTTATCACTATGAACACCCTTTATCACTATGAATATGAAAGTGGATATAAGATTTACTGTCTCATGCATTCTCTCCCTTTTTTAAATTTGCTTTAGGTTTTTTTGTTTGTTTTGCCTATCTCGTTGAAGTATCTCCCACTTAAACCTTAATGGTTTTATTCACCATATCTTCAGGTGTTTCTATGGCTCTATAGGCTTGGTGTGGAGGGAATTTTCTGCACTTTCTGTTGCTCTTCTTCCCTTTCAGAGAACAAAACATGGTGTTCCAATTAAGGCTGTACTCGTTCATGCACAGGCCTTATAATCAAATTCAAAATTACTTTTTGTTCAGATTGTATCCCAACATTGTTTGTTTTATTGATTTGCAGGGTGAGCAGGTGTCTTCACTAAACTCTTCTGCAGGATATCCATGGTCTTCTCTCATGAAACATTTTATCTGTGATAATTTATTCCTATTGACTACTTATTTCTATTGCCTAAATTAAGTACTTTTTCTCTGAAACATGGAAGTACTCACTCCTTTCCCATTATTACTCTTCCTCCTGTACGGTTTAAAGATATAAATATTGATATTTTACCACCACAACTATTTAAAAATCCTGAGTTTTCTTCATACAGTGGTTAAAATGTTTAGTGTATTCACTCTCTACTTCTGTGTCTTTTTGATTAATTTCTTAACTTTTGTTTAAAAAAAGTGCTCATCTCAGAAGATTGATGCAACAATATCATTTTATGCTATGATTACTGCTAAACGATGGAAAGTAGTTTGGTGAGCCCTTCCACCAGCTCCCTTGGTACCCTACAGTGGATATCGTCTGGCCCCATAGGGGTGAGCGTGTCTAAGTGGTTGGACATTTATTTTCTATTTAATAGATTAAGAACAAAAGAAATGTTGGCAAAAGTGTCAATCCAACATGGAATGAAAAATATAAAATCATAAGCATGATTCAGGAAAAATAGATCATTCAAATAATTTTTTTTTTCCTCGATTCAGGAGAAATTAGGGTGATGCATTCTTATTACATGGAAATAATTTAGATTTTCAAATTCTGGCTCATAAACAACTAGAATGGTAAACAATGTCTGCCAAGGAAAAGCAGCTTTAAATCAGCAGAACCTGTAAGTTGTTTAGAAGGTTATCTGCCACCCTAGTGTTAATTTTTAATACATATCAGAAAAATACTGCAATTGGAGAGATTATAAATTTGATTGAAAGGCTGGAAGAAACCTGTCTAGGCAAAATCTAGTTTCTTAAAGCTATTTATTTGGTTCTACACGTCATTCTGGTTTTGAGGGTTTTGGGACTTGAGAAGTTGCTTGCTTTATTTTCATAAACTTTCAAGATTAAATTTAAAAGCTACTGCTGATTTAAAACAAAAAAAAAAGAAAAAAGAAAGGTGTCATGTCAGGAGAGCTTCACCTTCAGGGAAGAGTGATCATCGGGCATGACTTGGATTGTTTAGGAAGGTCTGTCTGCTTCAGCAAATATACCCTGGGACACAGGATGCAGACCATATTTACAGAAAGGAAGACTGGCAGAAATAAAGACTTTCAACAATACTTGGGAATTATAGTGGATGTATACATCAATGTGGACATCAGGGTGATACTTTGGCACAAAGACTGTAATCAATCTATGAGCATGTTAGTATAAATATTGTGGGTAAACCAGCATTGTTCTGATTGTTAATACACAGTGTAGGGTGTGTAGTTCTGATGCCACTGATTTCCCAAGAGACTTGAGCAAAAGGAGAAGATGAAAAACACACACAAAAATAGGGATTTTAAAGCTGGAGAAAACACCTTTTAGAAACAGATATGAGGGGATCAGGCTTTTGTAATATGCCTTCATTACAGTCTACAAGAACTAAGGGAAGATATCAAGAAGGAAGTTGTTTTTCACTTTAGTTAGCGTGTCCATGGGGATCTCATGAGGTTTAACAAGACCAAGTGCAAGGTGCTGCCTCTGCATTGGAAAAACCCTCAGTGTCAACACAGGCTGGGGGATGGACACATCGAAAGCAACCCTGCCCAGGAGGACTTAGGGGCGCTGGTGGAAGAGAGGCTGCACATGACCCAGCAACGTGCACTCACAGCCCAGAAAGTCAATTGTTTCCTGGGCTGCTTCAAAAGCAGTGTGGGCAGCAGGGTGAAGGAGAGGATTCTGCTCCTCTGCTGTGCTCTGCTGTGCTCTGCTCTGCTCTGGTGATACCCCACCTGCAGTGCTGCATCAGCTCTGGGGTCCCCAGCACAGGAGAGACATGGACCTGTTGGAGTGAGTCCAGAGGAAAGGCATCAAGGTAATTAGAGGGATGAAGAACCTGTCCTGTGAGGAAAGGCTGAGAGGATTGGGATTGTTCAACATGGAGATTTTGGGATGACCTAATTGTGACTTTCCAGTACCTGAAGGGAGCCTACAAGAAAGATGGAGAAGAACTTTTTACAAGGATAAAAAGTGATAGGACAAGGGGAATGCCTTTAAACTGAAAGTCAGTAGGTTTAGATTAGATATTAGGAAGAAACTCTTTCCTGTGAGGGTGGTAAGGCACTGGAGCAGGTTGCCCAGAACAATTTTGTATGCCCCATCCCTGGAAGTGTTTATGGCCAGGTTGGGCAAACTGCCCTAGTGGAAGGTGTACCTGTCCAAGCTGGGACGTTGGAACTAGATGACTTTATGGTCCCTTCCAACGCAAGCCATTCTATGATTCTATTCTATGATTCTAAGGCATAGGAGAAACTAATGTCTGATAGCTGAGGCTGGACAAAGTCCAAAACTGAAGCTAGGCATAATTTTGTTAATGATCAAAATACCTGATAGATGGAACAAATTATTAAGAACTATATTTTCTGCCCCCTTATGTCTTCAATTCTAGACAGAGTACCTTTCTGGAAACATGTTGTTGTGGTTTGACCTTGGCCAAATGCCAGGGGCTTACGACGTCTGCTTTCTATGCTCTCTCTTACTGCATTTACGCAGAGGAGAAGACTCAAACTAACACAAACACACTAGACTTATGAGTTGAGATGAGGCAGTGATGGGGAGGGGACGCACGAAAAACATGAGCAAACAGGTGAGGGACTTAAGTTGCAAAGTGATTTATTAACCTAACAGAGTCGGAGGATAAATGAGAGGTAAAAATAAGCTTTTAAGACACCATTTCTTCAC
>VZTX01026627.1:0-40972 GCA_013400915.1 Pardalotus punctatus | reverse complement strand
ATCTCTGCACCCCCATGGACCCCATGGGCTGCAGGGGGACCACCTGCTCCCCCCATGGTCTTCACCGTGGCCAGCAGAGGGTTTTCAGCTCCGGCGCCTGGAGCACCTCCTCCCCCACCTTCTCCACTGACCTTGGTGTCTCCATGTTCTTTTCCCTCACATATTTTCACCTCCTCCTCCTCCTCCTCTGGCTACAAAGAAGTGCATGCACCCATTGTTTTGATTTCTTCTTAAATATGTTTTCACAGAGGCATAACTGACATTTCTACTTGGCCCAGGTTTGGCCAGCAGCATGTCCATCATCTTCAGAGCCATCAGAGAGCGGCTCTGCTGGACAGGGTGAAAAACGTCCAGAACCTTCGCACAGGACACACAGGAGCCATCTTTGTGCCCCTCCCTACCCACTAGCAAAAACTGGGCCAAGTAAAACCACCACACATGTTTTAGTTAAAACTCAATTATTTAATGTAGTAGCTTTTCTTAATTGAAATTCTCCTTGAGTCACCAGATACAGCTTAAAGGCACAGAAAAGGGATTGCTTTATCTTTGTCCATACTAGGCAAAGTGTCTGCATGCTGTCATTGTAGCTAATGCTGTGAATAGCCTCTCCTATGGTTTGTTGGTTTTTTTTTCTTTTTCCTAGGCCAATATGCTACCATAAGAATTGATGCATTGCCATAGTTTTAGTCATTGAAAGTAACGAATTGATACTAGTAACAGAGGAATTTTCCCTATTGTGTAGCCTGGCCTCCCTTTCTGTGATCCCCCATTCCTTTTGGACATCACTAACCTGAGAGTTCACCCTACATTCTGCTTTGGAAATGCAGATTTCGCAGAAGACACACAATTTGCTTTATTTAAATCCAAGTCTTTGCTTCAATTGGAGTTTTGAATTAGAAGCTATGAGAAAATTTTTAAGAACATTCTAAGTTATTTGATTTTTCTTAATGTTTTTTTTTTTCCCCAGAACTGATGCGGCATGCCCACACAGATAACAGAAAACCCAGCCTAGAAGCTGAAGTAGGCTTTTTGGCCTGAAAGATTAAGCACATTGAAATTAAGCACATTTGTTGCCTTTCTTCTTGTTTAATGTATCTTACATGCTACAAGGTTTTAAAGTGACATTTTCTTATAAACTCTCTGACAGACAATCACATGTCTTCTGACCTCACTCCTAGAACATATCCTTATTTAATAAGGGATCATTGAGATTTCCTATATTACAAAGTTGATAAAGGACTTGTCAGAAAACCATTTCTTTGCAGACATTTCTAGGGAAATAAGCCAATCTAGGTTCCTTTCATGTTTATCAGCTAGGTACATGAACCTCTCAATCGTTTCAGACTACAACACTCATATCCAGGAAGCTTTTTGTCTCAATCATTAAAATAGGTTTTGACTGTATTATCACCTCTAATTAAAAACACATTAAATTTGTGTTAACAAGGATTTGTGCACATATAAATATTATTTTCAGGAGTTTTAATGCATTAGAGTATCAGATGGAGGATATACCTGTACTTTGTACTTTCCTTGGTGGATTATCTGTTATATAAGTATTTTTCCTACTTTTACCCAACTGCTAAAAGGAAACAAATGCCTTAGTAGGCAACTTCTATTTTCTTCTCCCTTAAATACCTTCATTTTGGCAGGAGGAACCATCTGCACAGTACTGTAATTTCTTCCCACTAATGTACACTCTGATAAGAAACATAGAGGAGAAAATTAGTCCTTGTTATAGACAGATTTAGGGGGTGGTATTTGCTTGACTAAAAGCCTCCTCACTTCACTTTTTTAAAGCTTCATAGTAATAGTGTTTGCCATAGGTGTCTCCTGTGTCTAGGTGGCCTTGCCACTTTCATAAAGTGATTAATGATGACTTCTCTTTGCATTTTGCATTTTGTGTGCAGGCTCATGTTGCAACAGCTTTTGCAAATACTTTCTAGCTGTAACCAATGAATGTTTAGACAGGCCTAGTAATATTAAAATCTAGATACTTTGTATGATGTCTTCATATACCAGGGGCCTCTGGAATTAATCTGGTTCAATTCCTGCTCAATGTGGGCCTGGCCAAATGCGGTTGCTCAGGGTCAACGTTGAGTATTTGCAAAGATGCCAATAGCTTCTCTGTGCCACCTGGTTCAACCCTTGAACTCCTTTTGTATATTAGCAGACAAATAAAGATGTTTAATGGAAAAGCTCTTCTTTTAAACAGACTGGTACTACAGAGCCTCTTTTTCTAGGGTACTACAACTTCAACCTTGGTGAACGGCAGGAAATCAAGGGAATTCCCCACCTTGCTTTTCCACTATCATGGCAATGTATTCCTGTTTTTTCATGGATTAACTGTAAACTAGAGTAGCAGTGGTCCAGATGATGCCCAATTTTACCTCCTTACTGTCTGTTGAGCTGTCTACATACAGGCAGACCAGAGCCATTATACTTGTCTGCCATTTTGTAAGGCACAATTTTGTATGTTGTCTGTGATCATCTGGAAGGCTTTTTAGCTGTCTTATTTTTAGCTTGGATAATGTCTGATCAAAGGAATCAGGGTTAAGGTTGATGAAGGAGAAACACTTCTTAAGGTAATTCCATGATTACTCCGGAGAGCATCACTTCAGAAACATGTTAAAATATAAGGAAAAATGAGGTGTGCTGGACAAGTTAAAGAGTTTTAAAATAATTGGTGCAACAGCAGCATGGACACACATATTTTTAAACAAGCCATGGAATAAACTAAGGGGGAATTATACAGATACAAAATGGAATTATATAGGTACAAGATGGAATTATACATGCAAGTATTAATACATACAAGATACAAGTTACTTTCTTGAAAAGAGGGAGGGAGGGAGGGAGGGAGGAAAGAAGGAAGGAAGGAAGGAAGGAAGGAAGGAAGGAAGGAAGGAAGGAAGGAAGGAAGGAAGGAAGGGTCTGCCTTTGGAAAGGGCAATGTATGACACAGAAAGATCTTTTCTTTCAGTGTGCTATGCTGAGGAAATGGCATACTGTTTGTTTATTAACAACAACAGAAAGTCAAATATTGTTCCTTTTGCTATCAGCTCTATGTTCTGTCTGCTGCTGTCCCTAGAAAATTCCTAGGGCCTACATTAAGGGAATGAAGGTCATGTTGTAGGTTCACATCAAAAAGATGATGATATCTGCTTCAAGATGTTACTTAGGAAATTATAGGAGGAATGAGTACATCTTATAATTTGCTTACTGATGATATGTGTCATGGATCGCAAGGTCAAAGTCATTGGAGTGAATTCATTCCAACTTTAACACATTTTGCTGGTATTTTTATTTTAACATTTATAAGTAAAATACAAAGGGTGTAGTGTGTGTAGAGCGCGTGCAACAAGGTTGAAATTTTTCAGTCAGCTGGTGCCACAAAAAGGTCTGCAAAAGTCCCATACTTTCTCTAAGCACTTCCATTTCAGTGCCAAATTCATTTTGTGGAGCCTGAAAGATGAGGTACATGGGACCTTTTTGCATGTGGGGCAAACCAGTAAAGCTTTTTTTTTTTCCTTGGGAACAATGTGGAGGATTCTGTGCTCTGTGTCAATTAATATTGTTATAGTGACAGTGAGGGGGTTTTCTCCACCGTTAAGAATATGACTGAAGATCAATGATGAGAACATTTTTTTAAATAGACTGGAATAGCAGAATGAGGGATATCTTGAAGGGAGGAAAATGATTTAAAAGATTGTGATCACTCAGTTCAGGAAGGAAATGGATAGTAAAGAATGCAAAGGTATGAAAAAGGTAAATTAAATCTCTGATTACTGAAATGTAGGGGCAAGCAGACTAAAGTACAGCTAAAACAAAAACAAATACAATATTTGTACTGCAAGAAACTCCTGTAGATTGACAATTCAAATGGATATTGGTAAAGAAATGAGTTAGGTTTAAAAGGTTGATACAGAGTATAAAGTGGGGATGAGAAAGAAGCAGCAGTATCTGGGCTGGTGCCTCAGCCATGGCCTTCAGCTGTGACAGTAGCCTATGTGCTGGGGATCCACCTCTGTGACTCTGGAAAATTCAGTATCTCAACACTTTGAGGCATAGCCCAAGTTTTAATTATTGCTGAGGGATTAGGAAGATTTTATTTTTTCCCCAAAAGAGTAATTTAATAATTGCTTATTTCATTATTCCTTTTGTCTTTAACTGAAGAGCTCCAAGGGTGCTGCTGTAGGAGACATTCCTGGAATAGTCACACCACCAGACAGGCCTAGCTTACTGTTTCTGGGCTATGCTGGAGCACAAGCGCTGTGTGTTTAAAATGGAGCTCAAGCCTATTTGGTAGTGCAGTGTGATAATTACAGTGTCACCACGATGCTCCTGAAATAGGATTTAAAATTCTGCAAACTCTCACAGCAGCTTTCATAGGACCAGATGCTTCAGCTCAATCTGTGTTGACTCAGCTCGAGTGAAAACTGCTTGAAGTTTTTGCAGTTGACAAGGAAGAAGTTGCTGTCTCCAGAAAGACAAAAAAAAAAGTATATTTTTAACCTTTTTTTACAGATTTAAGAAACTGTAATTTTATTTTATGAAAAGTCTTTTTGAGAAGACTATACCCCGCTGTGCGAACATAAATCTTGAACTGGCTTTATAATCACTAATATGGAAAGAAAAAATGCGTTGTTTTTCTTTTATAGATTTAGGCATTCTTTTCAGTTATGTAAATCTTTATCAAGCATGCTTGACCAGATGTCAATTGCAGAATCACGAAAAACAGGTTAAAGACCTCTTCTAGTTTCTAGATCTATCAGTAAGCTCTGTATATGTCTCCCTCATCCATGGAACTCCTTTCAGCTGGAGTGTAGCTTGTCAGAGAGAAGCAAAAATGACTTAATAATCATATGTGACTTTAATCATTCAGGCTTTCCATCACTTCATGGTGGATGACATTATCTGAGTGCAAAATGTAAGAAGATATTCATTACTGCAAATTCATTTGTGTTAAAGTTATTGATACTTTCAAAATTTCATACAGTGCTTTTTGGGGGGGAGATTTTTTTTCAAAGAAGGGATCATGACTTCCCTGTCAAGTGTCGTTAAGATGTAAAGCATTGATTCCTTAGAAAGAACAAGCATGATTTAGTCAGTGATGATTCACTCTGAACTATATATGACCAATATTCTTGAGCGGCTTCTCTTTTTTCCCTTTTTGCTTCTGTTTTGAGCTGGTAAAAATTGGAATAATTTTTATACAATAAGTCATAGCAGCTTCCTGACAGTTCAGATAATTTTTGTAGCATTCTGTCATCTGAATGACTTGATGCATTTGGTATGAATAGAGATGGGAACATTTTGTAAGTTATAACCGCAAGATAATTTATTCATACAGAGAAGGCATTGTGTTTGATAACTGATAAATTTCATTCTGTTTTCATGATAAAAGCAAAAATGGGTGTGTGGATTGCAGCTGCTTGCTTAATAGTGTTACCGATGACTAAGGAGGGAATGGATCTTTCTGTGGGTTATATAATTAGTTTGAAAGCTCTCCACATTCTGCCTGTAACACTTTATTAAAAAAAAAAATTAAACAAGAACCTATGAAAGAGAGACTTTTTTCTTTTTAAAGCACTTACCTCTTTTAGTTGAATGTAACAGACAGATAAAGATCAAGCATGAAGTATTTGAACAGTATCTCTAGGAATAATTTTAAAAGTAAACACTGAATCTTGTCTGTATTTAAATGAAACTAAATACTATGTTTATTTAGACTAAAAGATTCTCATTTAGGAAACTATGAAGGAAAGCATTGAATATTTAGCTCACACTAATTGGGAGCTTGCTTGGAATTATAATAATTACTAACAACTGAAGGAAGTAGCAAGATAGACCTTTTTTCTCCATACACTAGGGGTTAGTGCTTCCTAAAATTGAGCTTTGACTGAAAAAGTGATAGCCTACATAAACACACAGTCCACAGGGCATTTTGGTTGTTTCTTAGCCTGTAACTGACTATTGGCTCAGCAAAATTCTAAGTGTGTGCTTATCCTCTGTCTCACTGACAGTATTTTGTATACATCCCATTTACACCTACCTAGTTTCTCTTTAAATGGATCAGCAGTAAAAGCCCAGAAAGAAGAAGAGACCACAAAGATAACCTCCACAAACCCCCCTAAAACCCAAACGAAGAAAGGAGATCTTTCAAAAAATGTGGGTTTGTGTGGTTTTGGGTTGTATTTTTTTCTCTCTTTTTTAATTTTTTATTTTTTATTTTTTATTATTTTTTTATTTTTTAAAGCAATTTATTTTTTATTTTTTATTTTTTATTTTTTATTTTTTATTATTTTTTTATTTTTTAAAGCAAAGACAGAGTAGAAGAAAAACCTTTTATCACATAAGTCCAGAGGCTTCTTATCATCTCCAGGGAGGATGAGGTTTTGCATCAGTGGTTTTATTCTCTAGACCCCAGAGAAGGTAAATGCAAGGAACAGACATTGGCATTAAGGTGGTAATAGGAGATTTCTGCTTTTATTCCCTTGCATAAGAATAAAAGCCTGGGATATTCCTGCTTTTATTCCCTTTTATTCCTTTGTCTGTCACAAGTTCACCCAAATACAGAAAAAAAAGAAGCCAAAAACCCAACAAAGAAAACAAAATAACTGGTTGATTCTGATGGGGAACAACTTTAAAAGAGGTAGGTGGAAGAATCCCACCACAACAAAAACACTCCCTGGTCTTCCTCAGACCTTGACCTTCATTCTGTGAGCAGGCTCATAACACCACAGACAGCCTGTATTTCCCCTACTACCCACATTTTTCTTCACTCTGTTTTATCATAAGTAAGGCACAAATATTATAATACCTTGGCTACGACAGGTGTAGGATGGAAGAATTATTTCCAACATCTGGTAAAGCACATTAGCTGGTTAAGTAGGATGTGTCAGAACTGTATTGTTGAACACTTCTGTTGGGTTATTTTTTACAAGCCAATTTATTTTTCTCAATTAGATTTTACCTTTCTTTCTTCACTGGATGTTTTACCTTCTTGAGGTCCTTTTGTATTTTCCATAATACCTGAATGGATTCACAGTTTAAAAAAAATAATATTTCTTTGATGTTAAAAATATATGTTGCAGAAACCAAATGTTAAATTCAATGGGATCTACTAGGTTTTGCGAGATCAGGCTTGGACAATAATTGGTGCAGACTGGTTGAGATTACAGGTCAATGTATGTGAGATGGTGATGTGTAAATGGCAGGGAGAAAGGAGAGAGAAAAGGGATTTATAATCACAATTTTGTGACATTTGACAGAAGATATTAAAAAGAGTCAAAAAATCCATCAGTAATGTGAAAGTGGTTCTGTCCATTTCCAAATCTTTTAGTGCCCATTTGTTTTTCTTGTTTGTGATACTGGAAGCATTCACTTATCTCTGGAAAAACTGGACAAGTATACCAGGTCTGTAAGTGATTCCAGAAAGTTTGGAAGTGAATTGATTCTGGAAAACACCTACCTGTACATTCAGATAGTGTTTCTCAGCTTGTTCTTCCACATGACTTTCATCATCTCAAAGATGTTTTGAAGGATTCAAAATCTGGTGATGAAACAAGGTTGGTAGCAGTGCTGACAGCAGTCAACAGAGTAATTCTGTGACAGTGGAGGACCTCAAATACTCCTGGAGAGATAACAGGAAAACCTTACTAGGAACCACAGGGCAAGCTGAAAGTTAAGCATCACAGCCCAGTTTAGAAAGCAAATTGTTGCAGCAAAAACTTCCAGCAGTCCATTTCAATGCACTTGGAAGCTTAGTTTCTTCTTAGTTCTGCATCCCAAGCATAGGGAAAGTCCTGCTGGGTTGGCAACTTCTGTTCTTGGCACATCTGCTCCCCAACCACACACAATGAGTCCAACAACCAAGTTCTCACTTTGGTTTTCTAAGGGAGCAGCTCAGACCTTTGTTCATGCACTCCAAAGCACCATGAGAGAGCCAGAGCGATCCTTTTCAGCTACTGACTTATATATACATAGATAAGTATGGTGGGTAAAAATGTTTGCTGCACGGTTACCTAACATAAAGCCATTTTGTAATTACGGAAAAAGTACACACAACTGCATGATTATACTGAAACACTTTGGACTTACAGGAAAAGAAGAAACAGAACAGATAATATTTTACTGGCCTTTACTTCTTCTGTGGTTTGCAGATTACACAAAGATTACAGTCTTGAAGAGAATAGCTTTTCAGAAATACTAAAATTTTTCACATTAATCTCTAATGAAACTGTTACAGCTTAGTGTTTTTGTCAAGTAAATCATTGAATGGCTACCATATAATTTATCATCTTCTGAGATAGCTGGGGCATATATATGAAGTTTGAAGGATCTATTAGCTCATATATTGCAATTTTGGGTTGGCTGACAGGTGATTAAAAGACAAATAACAGTCCTGATCACTCAACTGACCTCCTTCCATGTCATACTGTTATGGGAGACTGTATCTAGGCAACCTGGACAATGATAATTGCATTGTTTAATAAAAAGATTGTGAAGAGGCATGTTTAGCTCCTGATATGAGTGTTAAGGTAGGACATTGCCTACCATGGTGAGAGCATTGCTGCCTTGTGCTGTGTTGATGTGGAGCCAGGGCAAAGCTGTTCCTTACAAAAGCAGCCTTTAGGTATCCCCAGGTGGCTCTGGCATAGAAGGAAGCAGTAAACACGGTCATTTCAGACAGCAGTATTGCTGGAAGAAGTGTAAAGGTGAGAAAAGTATGATTTGTGCCAATCTCTGGTAGTCCTGGCTTTATCAAGCAGCGTTGGTAGGAGAAGATGGTCCCATTGCACAGAACAGTGTTCTTCTGTGACTGTAAAAATGGGAGGCTCTATCACGCTTGTCTCCTGGAAACACATGATCATTTCCTGTATTTCTGTAAGGAATTACTGTATTATTACTTTATTATTGGAATAATATAGACTTTTATTTTCAAAGCACTATAGAAAGAGGTTTTTACCTTTTCTCTTGCTGGACTCTTTATGACTGAATGCAGAGTGCTTTATCTGGAAAGACACATATATGTGTTTCTTTCTGATTTAATACTAATGTTTAATTTAATTTTTTTTTTTATTTGTGTGTTAAATTAGCTCTTTTCCCAAAAACAGCTTTAGTAGTCTTCAAATACTTGTAGGACACTGCCTTACTTCCCAAGAGAAGCAGCTATTTTTCAGTAAATGCATCTAATTCTTTTTCACACTAAACCACTTCTTGCTCCCCCTTATCCTCTTTATCTGATTTAGCTTTGCTCTTTAGGTAACATGTTGCTGCTAATTGAATCTGATGATTCAAAGGCAGTTGCACTCAAGTGCTAAAGAAAGACACTCACCAATTGCTAAAGAAGGTGTTTTAAAAGGATAGGAAGTGATTCAGTCATCAAAAAAACCCTGAAAGGAATCATCTTTGACTTTACTAACTTTAAGTTCAATACCAGTAAACAGCTTTATTTTTTTGTTTCCTTCAAAATTCAGGAGTGGCTGAGTTGAAAGTTACACACACCTTCCTTTTCTTCAATAAGATTCCAAGATTGCTTACATCTCCTTTCTTTTAATATTCTTACTAAAAATTCAAATGTTATGGATTTTTTTTTCCTTTAGGTAATCCATAAATTTATTTTTGTGGAGTGTCACTCTCCATTAAGGTGCAACAACACCAGAGATGTGGCACATTCCAAATTGTTTATTCTATTTTATTTTCTTAAAATAAACTTTCTGTTTTGGAATAAAGAGTTTCTTACTTTTTTTTTAATATTAATTCACAAACTTCCTTGTACTGCATGTGTCTTATGTAAATCCACAATGTTTCAATTTTTTTCTCTATCTGATACTTAGTTTGGAAGAATGTAGTTAAAATTACCAAATATGTATTTTGGAGCTGAATCTTTCAGGAGAGATTTTTGCCTTGTACCTCCCCCAGCTTCGAAGCAGATTTTGTCACTGGAACAAGATTGCAAAGGGTACTCCCTTTGTGCACCAGGGAGTGCAGTGGGACTCCTAGAGAAAAAACTCCATGGTCCTTTCCTTCCCTTCCTGGGTGGAAAGGGTGAGATCCTCAGCAGTTATAAACAGTGTCATTTATGCTGTTACTTTAAACAGTATAAAATTATGTCAGGGTCCATTTTAGCACTGCAGAGAATTGAAAACATACAGGTGCCATAAATTCAAGAGCATATGTTAGTCCTTTGCAGAATGAGCCTGCTTTTTCTGGCATAACAGTAACTATGAATGTGCCATTTAGTTGATCTGGGCATGAGTAGAATGTCTGATATTCAAAGTAAACAGCTTCTTCCAAATAAATAGAAGATCCTTAGATTTGGCTACACCTCTGTTTTGATTATATCAAAACTTTAGAATTAATTACTTCACACTGAAAATCTGCTGTTTTCAAGAAGTCGGTTGCAACAGAATCATTTTATTTCCCTTAGTTAGTCATTCCTGAATTTTTAAACTCAGGCCATAATTTGTACACTTTGGTTATAGATGTATAAAACTCTGCTTTTACTGTCACGTGCTCAGGTCAAGTATAACATTGATGTGGTGAGTGAGTTAATCTCTGTTCTCGGAAATATTTTATCTGAGGCATTGCTGAGATAGATTATCAGTGCTTCTGGGGAGGTTTCCACATGTCTGTCTAGAATGTACCACCAGTACTGATGCACCTGTTCTTGCTGTAGTTGACAGTATCACTTTTTCAGACAAGAAATTGATTTTTCTTAAGAATTTTTTTTTTTCTAAAATAACAGATAATCTTTATTCTGGTCTAGCTCTAAGAAAGAAGATCCACAGCTCTAGGTTTGTTAGTTATTCAAAGCCTGTTGATGTCTGTGTTCAATAGCAAAGAGATATGATGGGGCCAGTTCCTAAATTTTTCATGCCCTTGGCTCCCAGATGAGCTAGGTGCTTTAGATTCACATGTACAACAGAATACAAAATAAGTACATTTAAGTCAACATACATATAACTGTTCTGTTCTCATGGGGTGTATAAAACATTTCTTGATTTGCTTTGTGTGATCTGAAAACTTAGCAATGATATCCGGATATTTCCAAGAAATTACCTCAAACAAGCCTATGTGGATTGTAAAAATGAAACGTATCAGGTGTTGTATAAAAACCAAACTCCATGGGATTTGTGCTTTTCCTCTTGTTTTACCAAAATGCTGAGAGGATGGAGTGTTTCTTGGTTTCCTGAAGAAATCTATCTGTAGAAGGATGTCATTCAAAATAGGCAAAAATTTCTGAAAATACTTTTTTTCTCTTGGTATAACAATAGTAAGGGAGATACTTGAGATATTTATTTTGCTCTTGTGCATGGTGGTACCCTAAATTACAAAGTAGATGAGCTGAAATCTCGGTGAAACAAAGAGGAAATGGTTTGTTATGTGGGTTTGTTCTACAGCTTCAAGAAAACATAAGGCCTATGAGTGGAACCTGTTTTGCTTAAGTTTTGAAATCTGGAAGACTGAATGTGAGCTATTTCTCCTAAGCCCTTTTAACATCTAAGTTAGATGTAGTATGACCTAAGTCAGGAAACTGTTCTTCTAGTTCAGTAGCACCCATGTGAGGAGTTCAAGCAACATTTTACCTTCAGTGGGTAAAGTTCAAAACTGACTCTATAGGTGGTAAACATTGTTTAACATTGTGCAGTTTGTTGCTGAGGCAGTAGACCAGGAAGGGGTTTACAAGGTGAGGATGCACTGTAGTGTTTTAGAATGTCAGTTTTCTGTGGAAAGTTGTGTTTGGTAGTTGTTACCTAAAAAACAAAAAAAACAGTTTTAAGGAAATACAAATTCAAATTAAGACTACTACAATAAACACATAATCATTGAGAAATGTTCCTTATGGAATTCATGCCTCCCAAAGTTAAACCAAAGCCAAAGTTAGTGTTTGAAAAAGGTAGATTTCAGATCTTTGCTTAGAGACAGATATACAGATTTAATTTGATTTTTGTAAGGCATTAGTGCCTGACATGTGGATAAAGGGAATTCTTTTGTAGTATCCTTTTAAATTTTTTCCCTAACAGGGTTTGGGCATTTGATTATCTCCTACTTTCTTATAAAACTGAAGAAACTATTAAAATGTTTTTAACTCATGCTACCTAGTATTTATAATCTTATTAATATGAAAGAAAAACCAGATCTTATAAATAGACTTAAAAGCAGATAGAGAAGAATCTCACTTTCCAGATTGCATGGTCCTTAAAAAGTTCAGGTGCATACAGTGGCCCTTTGGTGTGCAGGTCTGACTTGCCCTGCAGAGCTAGAGAGAAAGAAATGGATGCCTATAAATGAAATTGTGATATAATGAAGAGAAAGGAGAGCTTGTCTAAATTAGCACTTTATTACTGCTGGAATATAAATCAGCATTTAATCTGAGGGTCTTTTTTCATCACCAGTGCATCTGTGTTACCAGAGCTCCTGTACTGCCACCATCTCTTCTGCCTCTGTGTTGTGCAGGAGGACTGGGGAGGGCAGTGCAAAGGACTCCGTTAGCTCAGTTTGACCTGAGCTTGGATTAAACTGTTCAAAATTTAAAATAGGGTCTCTGTAGCTTGAGAGTTTCAATATGTAATAATAGTACAAATTAATTATCTGACCAGTAAAATGAGATTACTGAATTGTTACATTGTGCTACTTGATTTTTCTTTATTAATATATTTACTTACTTGGAGGCTGCAACAGAACACTACTTTTAAGGGACCACAGATTTTACACAAGGACAGTGTGCCTTGTCTGTTGCTTTTAAGGTATATTTTATTTTAAAAAATTTGTTTAAAAATAAGTAATACAGTCAGAATTTTTCTGGACTGTGTATTAGGCTTTTTGAAGAGAGTGCTTTTTTTTTTTTAAACTAATAGAGGTGATCATGAAAGAACATGCTCCAAAGGAAACCAGAAGGGATCAGTCACTCTCTATGACAGGTTAACTTATTCCTGCCTTACAGTCAGAATAAATCAGCTTTCTTCTCATTGATTCAGCTACTCTGTAGTTTTAAGTTGTCCCAAGGCTTAGTTTATTTAAACGTACGTTGCATGACACTGGACATCTGATGTGACTCTTTAGCACTTTGGGCTTTCTCCCTGCAGGCAGGATTCAGAGAGAATTGCAAATAGAGTCTTATACAATGTGATCTTCAAGAGAAAAAGACTTCAAATTTTCTGCTTTCTAATGAAAAATATGTTTTGAGGAACATGTAGGAATTTGCTGAAAATGTTTTTGCGCCAGTGAAAATGTTTATCTAAGTTGCCTGCCAGGTTTTTCTGCAGAAATGCTCATGTTATTTTATGAGATGATTTTGAGCTTTGAGGTGGGTTGGAATGGACTGCTATCATGTATTGCATTTCTTCAGCTTTCACAGGAGCCTGATGCAATTCCATACCATTGCAGAGGTCTCTACAAGTTGCTGTAATGTCAGTTCTTAAAGGCTGAGGTTTCCTTTTCTTTTCTTGGATTCAAGTTGATGAATCATATCAGTTTTTTCAGTGTTTTAGATGCTTGCTGTTATAATTACATGACTTTGTATGGTTTTCTTTCCCTTCTCACACTTTCAGAAATCCAAACAAATTTTCCTCTGGCATTCAAATGAAATTTACACTAAGAGGAACTAAGAAGAAGAAGAGGTCTCATCAATCTGTGCTGTTCTGATGTTCTGATATACATATATAGACTATATAAATTCAAGGAAATATGGTGGTAACTGAGGAAATCAAGCATTTATTCATCCTCACCACTCAAATTTATCTTGCAATTAGCTGATTTTGCTGTCCTTAAAACAAGGCCTGTTCAAGGTGCAAAATATTGCTGATGAAGAAGGTAGCCTTATGGTGGTTATTTGGCTCTGAGCTAATATGGGATGCTCGTGACTTCTCAGAATACAACGAAATGGCATTTCTGGCATTTATTCTTTCCTTCCATCTTTCTGTCCTTCAGGCGTTGAGTTTCTTCTCTTTTCCTGCATTTTTGCTGTCTTTTTTTCCCCATCATAGAAGAAAAATTATATTATTAAAGTTCCTTTTTCCCTATTATAGAGGAAAAAGGTCCAAAACTTAAGCATTGTTTCCATAGCATTTAGGTGAGTGTTTTGTGAGCATCCAGCAGCTACAGAGCTGATAAGGCAGGATTCAGGGGAAGCAGATGAATTATACTTAAACATTGTTTAATGCTCATTAATATGTCCCTGTCAGGGACATCAGTTTTCCAAAACTCTCAGCTGCTTCAGGTGGCTGACTTTGGATAAATATGTACTGCTACAAATAATTTGCTTGCTTCTGGCAATTTTTGGTACTCTGTCCTCTTCAATACAAAATACGCAACCACCCACTGCATTTTCAAATGATGTGCAAATTTCATGTATGAGAGCGAAAAGTTTGGTCCCACAGTAGTAAAGGTTTTGTTTATAGTTCTGAAAGGTCTTAGATATATGCATAGCAAATATTACCTAATTAGAAGCCTGCTAAGGAAAGATAATGCACTTAAAAGCTGTGACACTTTTAGATGTGAGTTTTTCTATGTATGAATATATAACGCTACCCCTCAACGTTATGCATTTGAACTTTGAAAGATCTTTCTTAAAAAAACAGATCCTAAACATAATTTATATTTATAGAAATGCTTACATAAAATATTAAATACATTTAGTTTTCAGAAATTAATAAAAGAAAGTTCAATAAAAATAGCTGCCTTCAATCAAACATGTTTAGTGTAGTAGAGTGATAGAAACATATCTTATAAAGCTAAGGCAAGATAACAATAGTCAAAGGAACTAAAACAATTGAGTCCTGATTGTTCAATATTTATTGTTTTGATTTTACACTCAAATGTCTATCTAGTTAACCAGAAAGTTTAAAATAACTAAGTGAACCCAGAGGAATGCAGGAACCTCTCTCTGTGTTTGTGTGCGTGTGTGCATGCGTGTGTGTGGACAAAGACAAAAAAGTGGTACATTGTTATATGGAAAAGTGATGCAACTGTGATTTACTTGTAACATTTTCAATTTACAGTTGTAAGCTGCCTCTTAAGAAGGAGATAACACAGTAACACTAGACTAGACTTTCACTTCTTGAGAGAGGTTCCCTATCAAAACGGCAAGGAGGAACTAATTTTTCTTTAATATTTTTGGGTTTGCTCTTTCCAGTGGCATGAGAATGTCTTATTCAAGGGTTTCATATCTTCCCATGCTGTGTTTCCACAGGATGACAACACATCCCAGAAAAATAATCCCATGTGTGTAATGGAAGAGAATAGTAAGGGAGTGGATGACATGCACAGAACTGCTGTTGTAATAGCAGTGACTGCTTAATGACAACAAGGGATGCTCAGTTTGCAGTAATGTCAACCCATATATTGAGAAAAAACATCACCCTGGTGTGTGAGACTAAAAGCTCACCTGTGACTTCTGACTCTTCTGACTCTCAGGTGAGAGATAAAATGTGCTGCCTTTTCCCAGAAACTGAGTGGTTCTCAAATAATGCGGAAGTGTCACTGCTGCTGCCTTTGGGCTGGGAACAGAGCTAGGTGCGTTCCCATTTCCTTCTGAGGGAGTCCTCAAGCACCGAGTTCCTCTGAACATGAGCTTTCACCTCGGTCATGCCCACTAGAACCAGGGCAGCTTCTGAAGCAGTAAGTCATATTTGAAAAAAGCTCAATTCCCTGATCTAGTCAGTGGACACTGTTTTTGTTCTGCCATGAGGGTGAGCCATGCAGGAAGCACTTTGCATTGCTTCGTGTACTTGTGATCCATCATAGCTTGTGTACCTGTAAGAGGATCACTCAGACTTAGCAGGAGCCGTTAATGCACTTAGACATCCATCCCAGTTTACTTGCTTTTTTTGCTAAAATCCTCTGCTTTGGAGTCAGATGAAGATTATATATATCATTGTTGGAATGAGTAAAACATTTGCAGGATCAGAATTTGATCCTTATGCAAGCATGAGGCTCACAGATATAAACAGTATTCAGTGAATCCGCCTGCTTTGACTGAATAGCATGAGAAGAGAACAGATAAGATACTTTAAGAAACAGATCTTCTCTAATCTAATCTACTCTGTGTATAATTTGATTTTATTCAGACTCAGAGGAAAGGTAATTTTCTTTTTTTTAATGTCTTTACAGAAGCCAGATCAGCAGCCTTTCCATCTTGAATGCTGTGTATTTTAATTAGTTTAGTAGCCTAAAGGCTGCAAATGTAAGTCCCTTGATGTGAAAGATGAGGAGTCAGGCAAAGGAGATGTCACAAAAAATGTCCATACATAGCTACAGGGTAGTAGGCACCAACTTCTGAGAATTCCGTTGGGAATACTCCACTCTTCCAAGGGTTTTACAGACACTCTTACTCAGCCTCATCAAAACTGCTATAACATATTTAGGCCTTGAAGCAGCTGACTCAGCATGACCCCTAAATAAACTTCTATCCAGGCCTGCCCATCTTGCATGTGCAGTCCGTCAAATAAGCAAAATGAAAACTGAGCAAAGAAAAACCTATTCCAGGAGCTAACATTTTATAGCCTGTAAGTTTCTCAGTCCTCCTACATAATTTGGTAGCAGAATTAAAGGACTTTTGATTCATTTTTTGGGGTGCAGAGCTGATCTGGATCTCATTGGCAAGGTGCCCCCTTTGTTATATGGCAAAACCCTCTCCTTTTCTGTTTTTCCTTCTGCCACAGGGGTCTGCATCCTCAGAGTGCTGCCTCCAAGACCTTTTATACACGTTTTTTAGACACTAAATCTACATCTACTGCTAAATAAAAGAAAACCAATGATCTCGATAACCACTTTTTTTAGGATTAGCTTCTCCAGAGCTGGCTGGCTGTCTGGCAACAGCATGGTACCTGTTATTGGTTCTTCTCTGGGCCCTGCGTGGGGAATGTGTGGCTGCCTTGCAGAGCAGCATTTTGATGTGTGATACTCAGGCTGCTGCAATCCCTGGCTAAGGAGCATGTGCTTAACCCTGCAGAACTTGGGACATGGTTGGAGCACATCACATGGTATTTGTTTCTACTGCCTTTTGGCACAGTTTGCACTCTATAAAGTGTCCACAGAAGAGTAACTAGGATTTTTTTAGAGGTGATAGTCAATCCAGGATTGGGTTGTGTGAAGTATCAAATAAGCAATGGGAAAACTTCTGTGCTTTAGCAGTGTAGGTGTACCATAAGAATCTGGCAAGTTGCAATACAATGTTCAAAGGCTCCCTTTGAGCTGTGTGGTTGAGGTGGCAATGTGGGCTCTTGAGATTTTTTGATTTTGCTGTAAGAAAAGTGTCTGGGAGAAGTTAACATAAACATGACTGCACTGCTCCTTATATCAGAATGGTGCCACACAGGCATGCCTGTTTGTTTACTGTTGCTGGGGTAGTCTTTGCCAAGGCCTCTTCTTGCTTCCCTAAACACCAGCATATCCTACTACAGGTCATGACCTGTAGCATTTATGGCTGGATCTTCCCGTGACTAACACAGATTTTCCCCTCTAGGGCTTTCATCTAGTCTTTTGAATAACTCGCCTCTTTCTATATGCCTCCTGTATGTGTTGCATCTCAACTTGGGAAGAGCCAGTAAATGTGTTGCGTGTGCTTTCTACTGTTTACCCTCAGAGCCTGCCGTTTCTCATTGCTGCAGCCTTTCAGATTTTGTTAAGACGATAAAAAAGACAAATCAGGAAGTCTGAACAGCTTGAAAAAGTTAAATTTTGTCTTTCACTTATCTCTCTAGATTTTGAGTCCTTTTCAAACTTCATCTTGGTAAGAATAAGCAGATGATATGTAACTGTTACAGCCAAGGGCTTTCCAGCCATGTATAGTGACTTCTGATGTCTAAAATTCTTACAGTGAGGTTTGAGCCTTGTTGCACTACAGTCTCTGACTCCCGCTGACCTTTAAGAGAGACTTGTAAAACAGTCATTACAATTTTTCTTCTGGGACAGATTTTCTTTTGCTTTCTGCCATACTATATAGAAGGTGAAATGGAAAAATAAAGTTGTTTTTGTTGCTATCCCTCAGCAAGCATTTGGCATATTATCGTATGACGGAGAAAAAAGTCAAGGTTGTGTTATTCAGTTCCTCACTATGATCTCATTTCTCTGCTGGGGTTTAGTGTGAGCTGTCACTGGGGCTTTTGTGTGGCAAAGTCTGTGAGCAGATGGATCTCTATTCTCCTACAGTATTCAGAGGGAAAACAGAGGGAGGTGTCTTCATGTATATTACTTAACATTGTTGATAACAGTTACAGTCCTGTTCAGAAATGGCCAATATGAATCTCTGATTTAAGTACTTGTTGCAATCAGGCAACTGATTTATGTTTAGAAAATTCTGGATTTATACATTAAGATATACCCCACTCTTAACAGACATCCCTCTTGTTTTCTTCCAAGGGTAGAAGGTGATTTCTCAAGGTTCTTGATGTCTTTATCTAATTTCCCATTCTCAGCTATGAGAATTGATAATGGGTGAAATGTAGATCTTCATTTGGTTTATAGACTGAAAAACACTAAGTTTGTAACACTTTCAAAGGAATCACAATTTTCAACAATGAAAAGAGGTTCTCTTGATCCTTCTCATCAAGGCATCTGAAAGTCATCTTAAAGAATAGGTTTCAGCTGGCTTATGACCACTCTGCCCAGTATTTCTCTGCTTCCTAAGATGAGTCAAATGCTGTAATACAAGCAATAGTTTTAAAAATTATAGTTCAGCAACTGTTTTGTCTGAAAGAGATGGTTCAGTAGAGGAATACAGATTCATTATTTGGCAGATAAACTCTGTAGTATAAAATATAAAGCTTCAAGAAATTTTAGCTTTCCTGTTCATTTGTCATCTTAAGATGAACAAAAAAAAAGGCTGTTGCAGCCAGATCAGTGTAAGGAGTGTCCACTAATTGCTCTTATCCTGAACTGTAGTTCATTCTTCAGTATACTTAATCAGGATTTTGCACTCTTCATCTTTAGACAAATAGTGGAGCAATAAAAAAGCTTGAAGATGCTTGTCCAGCTTGATAAAGAATGGGAATAGAGAGAATATTTTCAAATTAATGTAATTATATATCATTCTCCAGTAAAACAGGAGCTTCTTAATCAGTCTGGAACTACTGGTGAATGAGGGGGTTTATCTGTGTGTTTGCTTGTTTGTTTGCTTTTAACATTCTTGCAAGCCCACAAATCACCCCTTTTCCCCCCTCCAAGATCTTCTTATCCTGTGATAACCTCGAATCTGCCAGACAGTTAGTGGCTAAACAACCTCTCACTATAGTCTGATCTGAGAAGACAGGATTTCCTAAGCCACCTTCTCTCTAAAGGCAGTTTTTCTTATGCAATTTTGCCAATCTCCGTCTTTCCTTCTTGATCTTCTAAAAATTAGCAAGTGGATTTCCCTAGCTAGCTTGATGTCTTAACCTGGACATCGAGAACTGGGCCCAAGGGAGTTTCATGAGGTTTAACATGACCAAATGCAAGGTTCTATGCCTGTGCTGGGGCAACCCCCAGTATTGGCTGGGGATGAGCAGATTGAGAGCAGCTCTGCAAGGGCTTGGGGTGCTGGTGGATGAGAGGTTGGACATGACCTGGCCATGTGCAGTCAGCCCAGAAAGCCAAACGTGTCCTGGATTGCAGCAAACACAGTTGAGACCACCAGGGCAAGGGAGGTGATTTTGCCTCTCCACTCCAGTCTGATGAAGCCCCACCTGTAGGCCTGCATCCAGCTCTGGGGACCCCAACACAGGAAGGATATTTATGTGTTGGAGAAAGTCCAGAGGAGGACTTGATGGAGGACATTAAGATGATTAGAGGGATGAAACACCTCTCCTGTGAGGAAAGGCTGGGAGAATTGGGATTATTCAGCCTGAAGAAAAGAAAAATTTGTGGTGACCTAATTGCAGCCTTCCAGTACCTGGGGGGAGCCTCAAAGAAAGAGAGAGAGGAACTTTTTAAACAGGGCATGTAGGGACAGGACAAGAGTGGGATGGCTTCAAAGAGCATAGGTTTAGATTAGATATTAGTAAGAAGTTCTTTCCTGTGAGGGTGACGAGGCACTGGAGCAGGTTGTCCAGACCAGTTCTGGACGCCCCATCCCTGGAAATGTTTAAGGCCAGGTTGGATGGGGCTTTGAGCAACCCAGTCTAGTGCCTTGTATTCTACAATTCTAGGAAACCTCTGCAGCCAATGCTGCTGCAGCTAAATAGCTCTCCCCTTCCCCACTTCTTCCAGAAGTCACCATGACTCTGTCACCTCTTCCAGGTTGCAAATATGACCCGTAGTTGGATAGTTTTGCTCACAGGTTTGATTTTAGGGGGTTAAGTATTTTCCAGGATTGTCTTCCTTTTAGAGTGAGTGGTCCAGCTGATATCAAAGGGTGCCCTTCATGGTCTCTTCCAAAGCATGTCTGCAATCACTGAGTTAAACCACCACTTTAAATACACACTTAAATTCTTCAGCCATATCCTGTTAGATAATCATGAAACTATGGTTCTTAACAGTGAATTCACTTGGTAGCATACCCAGGGGTTTTTGTGCTCCTAATGGAAGTTACAGAACAGGCACTAAATTACTATTAGATCATCTAATATGGACTTTTTACTTTGGCATAAATTATTCCATCCACATTGTCAAATTTGACATCCAAGGCAGGGTCAGGCAACAGAGAAGTCCAGAGTATAGATGTCAGTTCTCAGTTTATATAGATGTAATATTTCATATTAATATTTTCATATTAAGATGAAACTATTCATAGCTAAGTCTATGCTTTTTTGCTGGATTTTTTTTGTCCCTTTCATTGTGGATCTCCATTTCTTTTCTTTCAGTTTTGGTTTTGGTTTTTTTTTTTTTTTTTCTTTAAGGGCTTGATTCAATGAAAAGACAAATTGGTTCCCTTCTGCATGTTTCAAACCTCAAATTATGCAGGATGCACTAAGACATATGGAAGATATATACTTTGAGATGCTGGGAATATGAGAGTTTATACACATGATTTACAATATAGCTGGAATTTCTGGAGCTAAGAGAGGAGATGAGGATGACAGATATGCTGAATAATAAAATGTATTTCGTTTCAAAAGAATACAGAATGACAATTGCTTATGCATCTTATATCCTTGTATGTGCTTTGCTGTAATCTCTCAATGAAGAGCTAGATAAAAATGAATAAATTAACAGGAGACATTCTGCAGCTGATTGTGGGATGTATTGCAAACCAACAGCCATCAATAACAAAAGAGGATAAATATCAAATTGCACCCCTTCACAATGCATCCTTAGTTCATTTAGGGATCATAAACGGTGTTGCAAAAGGATGTTTTCCTGCCATATGGTGCTCTGCAAACAAAACCACACTTTCCTTAAACTTCCTTTAATTTGGGAACACCCCAGTTCTGGCCTTCTTTCTTGTTTTCTCTTTGATCAAGGAAAGGGTTTGTGGCCTCTTAATAACTCCAACATGATGCTGTAGTTTTGGCTGTGTAAAGAACAGGGTGAGCTGGGGTCCTGTGTGTGCACTGTTGCCCAAAGCAGTACCATGCTGGGACTTGGGCTTTCCTTTGGCTTCCTGAGACACTGTAGACACCCAGCACCCCCTTTTCAGGAAGTCCAAACTTTCACTTAATAATAGAAACTGTAGGTACAGGATCTGGTTTACTGCTGTGTATGCTGAATTCCCCTCCTTTCTCTCACATAGAGATAGAGGACAGTCTTATCTTTAAAAAATGCAACTTTCTTATCTAGTTTAGTTCAGCAGGGGATCTTGATGGCTGGAATGATGTTCCTTGTCTTGTAATGATTTATTTTGTTTTTAATCTACCTAGCTTCACTTTCCTGACCTAACCATCTTCTTCGATAGTGTTCTCATTAAACAGAAGATTTTTTAAAATTCAAGAATATCCATTAGTTAGTGATGCCAGCACTGCTTTGGATTTCATATATAAATGGAAGTAAAAATAATAATAGGTATGTCAGGTTATTATAAAAATTAAAATATAAGCTGTCATTTAACAAAAGTATACACAGGGAGTTCATAAAATCAGACCAGTTTTTATGCCTTCATAATAGAGTGCTCATATGACCCCACAGTAATTATATTCTATGAACTTCACCACATCAAACTGTGAACATGTCTTAAATTTCTGGATATTCTATTACCACCTGCAGCTTTTCAAACAGAGAAACCTAATAAATTAGCAGAGGAATTCAGGCAGTAACAGAAAGAGAGCCACTGTGGAATTCATCCCTTTCTTTACAACAGTACAAAAAAGTCTAGTAAAACAATTTTACCAATAACCTATGGTAAAGCAGGGAATTTCCTGGGGTTGAGCCATTGTACAGCAACTGGTTACTGCAGAGGATGACCAGTCCATTGACAGGTCTGAACAAGCTGAAATTAATATGATTTTGGTCCCTGGATACAGCTGAAATTCACATAGAGGCTCCCTGTGCCTCAGGCACTTTCATGGGCAGTCTGGCCCTGTCTTTTTAAATGCTGTATGAGGATGATATGTAGGCTCTGAAATTACCTAGACTGTCACTGGAAATATTGCTCTTTGCTTTCAGTGACCTTTTTCAGCTGTAAGAAGCTATGAATTTTGGACTTTTATTCATTTTTTTGTTTGCCAGTCTAAGCCCTCATGTTGCCTGCACCAGAGTAACCCTTTGAATAGACAGGCGAAAACAACTACGTGCTTTGGTGGGACTGACTTTGCTTCCAGTTGAAATCAATTCCATTAGCACAAATCATGTCTTTTCTTGTCAACACCAGGAGATACGTTGTTGAAGCTGAAAAAAACCAGTGCCAGGTACAGTAGCAGAGTGATGCCTGCATCACTTGTTTTAAGCCTCTTATGAGAGAATACATGCAAATACAGATTATTGTATATTATAAAATATAAACTAGCAAAACAAATCAATTTAGACAATATGTTGATTATTCCACTGTTTGTCCTCAAAGTAGGAAAAAAAAAAGAACAGTGGGAAATGTGAAAGAAGTTATAAATGCATTTTGCCTGCTGTAGGCTTGTTCTTTTCTGTCTTTACTATGGATGCTATAGACATAACTTAAACTTTTTTTTCTTTTTTTGTCACAAATTATATTATAGTCTTCCTCAGAAAAAGTCCCAGACAGTTCAGGAGCACTATGCAATTATCAGTGTACAGGAATAAATATTTTTCCTCACAATGTAAGTATTGCATTCTGACTTTGAGCATCTGATTCAGGATAACAACATGTTGATGTTATGGAGGTTGTTTAATTAATCACAAATAACATGGAAGAAGAATGAAACTTTGTCCCTATGGTCTGTTAATTATAAATAACTTGATTTCAATTTATATTTTCTCCGTATTTTATTTGTTTGTCAAACAACATTTACAAATGCAAGTTTAGAAGGCAGTAGTTGGCCACAAGAAGGTATTAAATTTACTATGTAATAAGGAGTAAACCTGGCCTTTCTGGGGGATTTTTAAAGAACTTACTCCATTGATTGTATCAGCCACTTTGACACTTCAATTGTGATGCTTTGGTAATGCTTTAAAACATATACACAAGTGAGAGAGACCAGATTCCTGCCACCTGCTTGCTTTTCATAACAGGAGTATAGCTTTGGTTATTTTCTGTTGAAGATGAAAGATATGATCAGAGCAGGCACACATTTTGCCAAACTAGTGTTCACCTGAATCACACAAGGAGATGCAGCAGCACAAATACACAGCTACAACCTTGTTACCAACAACAATCTTATTACTGTACTCGAGTGTTATCAGCACCTGAGATCTGCTTCTGCCTGTGTCATACAGATTTGCCCAGGGAAAGTGCAGTGTACAAATACTTAAACTGTCCCTGAAAGCAGCTGTTATTGGCTGACCAAATTGCTACAATTTGTGCAGTTGGTTCTCATTAACCGTAATGTGAACATGCAGATCACTCTATTCAGGCTCAGTAATCCCTCTCTCTCCTGTGTGGGCATTTTCGTGCTACTCTTGGCAAAAGTAGTGCATTGATTTCCCCGTCTCTTCAGAAGAAGCTTCAACATGTACATGAAAAGCATGAGAAGAAGATTATGGGACTGTTACACTACTGAGATATTTTAAAATTAATTTTCTTCCCTTTTCTTTTTGCCACCCTTTTACATCTTCTCTGTAAACTCCCTGCTTTGGGGAGCTCAGATGTCATAGAACAATTATCATGCCATATCTTTCCTTCACAGCTACTCTCAGGAATTGAAAAGTGTTTTGTATCATCATTCCACCTCACCTTTACACAGAGCAGATGTCCTTTACAATCACTTATAAGGAAAGGAAAATTGTTTGCTTAGATTTTATGCAGCTAAAACATAGTGATTACACAGATATTGTACAATTATTACTGGTTGTGTCATTTTATAGGCTGAACAATTCTGTTTTTCCTACTGTGAGGCAACTTATATTAAAGGTAGGTGTTAAAGCTGTCATCTCTAGTGACTTTTTGACACCGGGGAATGAAGATTATTCCTCTGGAGGAAGTTGTTGCTCAGTATTAGTCTGTTATCTGTATAGTATGCAGATGCAGCAATGTGAGATCTGATGCAGATGCTTTGTTCTGTATCATACAAGACTGAGTAAAGTCAGATGGCTACTGTGCAGAGGATATGATCTAATTATAATCTCCATCATTTGGTCCATTATGGTGCCTTGAGATCTCGAGAAATTTAACTTCATAATAGGAATATTTGAACTGAATATGGTAAGACAGGGGCATGGGCTCTTGATGTTGACTGATGCTGTTGTGGTAATAAAAATAATAATACTCAGCAGACCATAAATATTAAGTATTTTCCCATGACACCATGTAACATTATCTGTTAGTGGAAAACCACCTTGCCCTTTGGCTTGTCATATTGCAAGGACCTACTTTGTGTTTGGCTAGTTTATGGTTTAAGTTTCTCTTGGTCTTTCTCTTGGTGTCAGTCTTCAGCAGATGTTGGAAATATGAGTTATAATACAGAACTATGGGAAATCCTCACAGCTGTCTGCAGCTTTAGAGTGGATCCAGTCTCCAGTCCCTTTGAACAGAATTTGCTGAGGTGGAACACAAAGACTGTCATTCTAAAAGCTATAAAAAGAATATGACTACATATATTCATTGAGGGGGTAATAATAACTCTTCTTATTGCATTTTCTGTTTCATATTTAGGACAATTTTCCATTCAGAAGATCTTTAACTTTCTGATTTCCTCCCTTTCCTTTAAAATATAGCGAACATGTACAAAATTTTAGTATTGTAACAAGCTTATTATTTCAGCTGCACTCCCAAGACATTGATATTTTAGTCGAAATTAGTGTGATGCCTTAAGCACTTGAGACAAAGCAGCACTAGGATCTGGTCTATGTATAGAATGTATGGACTGATGCTTTGTAACATATATGTGGCATTGGCCTGAAGTCCTCTACCTATCTGCCTTGAAAGTGGACGATTGCAGTGGAATCTGGGGGCTGTGTTGCTCTCTGTCATTTCAAGCAACAAAAATTCTGAAAACAAATAGAATTTTAACTCTTGTTTGATTCACCTTGGCATCTTAAAATATTATGTCTTTAACCTTGACCGAGTATTTCATTACACCAGTTCATATTCAGAAATAGTCTGGTGTATTTTTGACTACTTGTCAGAGCACTTTGAGACAGGACACATTTGGGCAGACTTTGAGTTTCACAATCAAGGGTAAGCATCCCATTAGTGCTCATTGTCCTCTGAGAAGATTGATAGTGCTCGCTGACCTCATCACCCATTTTACAAGTAGGAGGATGTTTAAACGACTGGCCTCCATGATAAGACCTGGCAAGTTCTTTGTTCCCTGTCAGGGTTGCCTTGCTTTGGAAAAGGATTGAGCATGAATTGTTTTCTCTCTGAACCTAATGCTTCTGGGAAGGTTGGCAATGGATACTGCAACATTATTGTAACATTTCAGAATCTTTTGAAAGAAGAATAAGAGAGTCTGTAAGAATTTCTTAGACTTTATTTCCAAACAGAAAACCCTTTATTTCAAGATCCTTTTGAATCCTGTATACTCCCTTTATCTCACCCTATTGCATTATGCATTGCCGCATCATAATAGGTAGCAACTCCAGTTGCAGCCTTAGCCTCTGTAAAGTGACTTCTGCTGCATGTCTGTCCCATGTTATTGCAAAGCGGAAAGCCAGGCTTGTGCTGGCATCTGTGCAAGAGTGAGGAATGTATAACTATTGTATCTGGCAAGTCATACGGATGCCTTGTTCTATCACCTCATCATTGGCTTTGCAGCTGAGACTTTTTAATGATAGTACCAAACACATTCCAGGAATCTGACAGAAACAGAAAAGGCTGGACCCAAAAGGAACTTCTCAGAATCTAAATGTGTCTCAAGCAGAATTCAGAAGCCAGTGCAAAAAGTTGTGATGTGGAAACTGCTATTACTCTCTTCCCTAATCTTGGAAGGGCAGTATGAGTTCTGCTCTCTTGGACTACAGAATTTCTTGGGCACCTGCAGTCTGACTTCTATGAATGTAAAGGCTCTATGATTCTTGATGTGATCAAATGGCTTGCACATAAACCCCATTTGGATCCAAAGCTTCTTCTCCTTTACCCTCTGGAGCACTGCTAATCTGATCTGAACACACTGAACTGCCCAGGCAGCAAGTAGCAAATGTTGGTTCAGTTTCTTAGTGAGCCAAACCTTCCAACTTCCAGAAATTGCCCGGTACCAATTGGTAGGCATGGCTCAGTAAGAAGGGAAGCTTCTCTGCTTTCTGACTTCCTACCTCCATGTAATGCAAGCTCACTACCATGTGAGAAGGAACTATTGTGGCTCCTGACTGAGCTGAGAAATGTTCATCTAATGTCATTAAAATGAATCTTTGGAGCAGGAACTGGCATTTGCACTCTCTCAGGTGTGTATTGCAGCCACAAAATATAGTGTTTCTAGTTTTCAGGTGGCATTGCCTGGTATGAGGTGGAATAACTGTCATATGTATAAATGGATTGAACTGTGAATGTCATGGTGGGGCAGATAATTGGATGCACTCATGTGTGCAGGTGAGTGCCCCAAGCTGAGCTGCTGAACTCTTGGGCAGAAACCTGCTACTTGCTGGCTGCAACCAGTACATGTTGCTTGTAAACTTTGATAACACCTGGATTAAACAGAGGTGTCTTGTCCTTGGCCCTTCAGCTAAGAGAAATGTGAGCCAGAACTAACAACTGAATATCTGATCACATAATTCTGCATGTAGACAATTTAGATCTGGAAAACTCAGGGCTTGGAGTGCTGGAAAGAAGAGCTGATGTCAAGAAGAGAGGTTTCTGAAAAGAAAAAGGTCTCTGAAAAAAAAAAGAGAGCCTGGAAAGATGAAGGTGAAGAACTTGGTTGGAAGATCATGGAAGTGATCCTGGAGACCAAAGAACTCACAAAAACCCAACGAGATGGGAGGGGACACCCAGGGACATTGGCTTATAGCAACCAACATGGGTCATGGTGAGCAGTGACATGGTAGGAACTAACTTGAATTTCTGCCTGACTGTCCTGGGCCAGCAGCAATATTCTTGCTGGAAATGGATGGCAAGGTCTAGTAGCCATGGCAGTGGGAGGCAGTGGAAGTGTGAGTGCCTCATAATCAAGTAGAGTAAAACTCTCGTCTCACTGGTTTTTAAGCAAACCTCAGTACTCAAATCCTTGGGGGAATGCTGTTCACTTTGTTCTTGCACTCTGAATCATGGATCATGTGGCTATTGGGGTCCTGGTGACCTGGAAAAGTCTTACAATTGCAACTCTACCTTCCCTTAGGAAGCAGGGATTTCTGAAGCTGGATTTTTGACCACATCCATTTTGCCTCTGTCATGCATTAGCAAAGACTACAGCTATTTCAGGCCAGGAACTCATATCAAGTTAACATTTTCTACTAAAACTGGGTCTTTGGAAGGGCTTATAATTATCTAACTCAATGATGTGACCTGAACTTTTGTAAGACAGATGGTTTTAAATATAAAAATACACTTCCTGTAGATACATAATATATTTTTGACTTATTTCTCCTCTCATCTCCTAAGTGAATGGCAAGTATTTAAGACTTGCAGATACCTCAGTACAACTACAGCATGGCATTCTCATTTTCTTCACCTTTCTTTCCTTCCTTCACCCTTCCTTTTATATCTTACATTTCTCTGATTTGTAATCCCCCCTGTTCTTTTCCACTGTTCTACCACATCTTCAGGTCTCCTCTTCCCCTAAGTGCTAGAAGGCTTTTATGAGTGCAAGTTCATTGTCATGGAAAAGACTGTGAAATACTTCCAGTGTCCATGTGTACTCTTTGTCAAGGATTTATATGCAGAAAAATTCAGTGTACTGTCAAAGGAAGAAAGACATTTATTTTCTTTAGTTATGGAAAATCACAAGCAACAAATTTGGCTTATATTTAATAATGACATTTGTGCTCTGCAGATTATTCCATTTTATTTGATGTTTATATTTCTAACAGAGATACGTCTGGTAGAAGTCACAGAACTGGTAAAACCACTGGATTGATGGTGGGGTACAAGTAATGAGTAGTGCTTTTGTATCAAAATGAGAACAG
The DNA here is from genome assembly GCA_013400915.1 of Pardalotus punctatus. Classification (NCBI taxonomy): domain Eukaryota; kingdom Metazoa; phylum Chordata; class Aves; order Passeriformes; family Pardalotidae; genus Pardalotus; species Pardalotus punctatus. The sequence goes on along the minus strand of VZTX01026627.1, from coordinate 12,427 downwards.
AAATAGACCATATGGGACACTGCTAGTAACACCACTGGAGGTAATTCTGGCATGAGAAGTGTACATGTGCTAGAATTAGGTCATGCTCCTTGTCCAGCTTCTAGCACAAAATTGTCTGACCCTGGCACTTACCCCAGTGCACCTGAGGGAGAGCGATCTGGCCTGGCATCTGTCATCAGTTTTAAATCTTAAAATGGAGATTTATGATAGTCTGTGGAAAAATCAGTGCCTTGAGCAGATCTACTATGGTTTGCATTACCTTTCCTGAGGGTATCTGTGATTCTTGACAGAGTCTTGGTTGTTAGTAAGGAAAACAGGAAACTGGAGGGCGTTTATTTGAAAAAAAAAAAAAAAAGTCTGAGAGAATTACTCTGAGTAGAACATTATGAGAAAATATATGCCTACAAAGACTCAGGGTGCACAAGCTGGGTATCCCAGCTTTGAGAGGCACAGACTTTGGGGATTTTTCCACTTTTTTTCTGCAGCACAGACCACAGGTCAACAGCTGAAATCATCTTGGTGCTTCTAAGTGACTGGCTACTTGCCATCACAAAATTATTTGATATTGTCCACATGGCAAAATCTCCTGCTCTCTGCATATAACAAGTTACTCTTCAGCCTCTTTGTAGGTTGAACTGCTTATGTCTTTCCTGGTAAATTAAGTGAGCCAGGAGATGGCCTCTGGCCCTGAGGCCAGTTTATACAGCTTGCCTTGCATCCTTTGGGTGATGCTCTTCCTTTTTAAAACAAGGCCACACACACCTAGATAAAACCTTGTAAGAAACAGCTTTAACATTTTAATACTCTGAAAGAAAGTTTGCCAATGCTCAGACATATATATTTGTGCCCAACAGGTAGATGTTTGTCTAACCAAAGTCTGTGGACCTTTTCTAGACGTGTTCATTAGCCAACTAACATGTAAAATCTACATTACGAGATCTGTTTGTCCCATATTAGGGGCATGGAGAATGCCAGGACAATCTAAACATAAGGATAAATGGGCGGATAAAAGCTGTAATAACCCCCAGGTGCAATGTATGGGGTGTGTGTGGCATGGGAATAGACCTTCTTGATATCCTACATCCTCTGCCAGTATGTTGGATTGGGATTTGAATATTAGAAGCTCGGATTACCACGGTTGATAAAAGTTATGCTGGTGGGGGAGGCAAATATTATGTGTTTCTTCTGTGAAAAGGCTTCTCCGTGAGTTCTGTTACTAATGCTTTTGTGGAATTAATCAGATTTCTATGTTTTAACTGCACAAAGGGTGATATATGTGTTATAAATATTTCAACATTTCTTTTCTTTTGTTCCTGAAGTGTAACCTGACATTTATAATGTTTATTGCCCAACTGATCCTACGTCTTGTAAAACTCTGCGATCCCCTGTAATAGAAAGTCCTTGTGAGTCTAATGCCAATGATGCAGGTGAGGAAACAGTCTTTTTACTTACAAAAGGAAGCTTCTGTGCAGTGGAAAACCACAATTGTTTTGGATTTTAGTTCTGCAGATCATGTAATGTTGGATGTATAACAATGAATGGATAACATAGCAAAATATTACACCCTTTTAAGATGATTAAATGAATGCCTTCTCTGACTGATGAACAGCTTAATGCTAGAAATAACTTAGGAGACTTTTTTATGTCAGCCTGCTTGTAGAGAGAGTGTGGCAGTGTTTTAAGTAGTGCAGTATGTTCTGTGAGTTTGGTGCAGTGCAGCAAGCTTGTATAATATTAGCATCATCTTGATGTTACATTTGGATCTTAACTTAGAGAAATGGAAATCATCCAGTGTTTTGCCTTTCTTTTTTGTGTCTCTACCCCATGTCTTCTTTTCTTAAAAATAAAATTGTAGCTCAACAAACTAGTTCCAGTACAACGTTGGTACCAGCAAGCCCACCATTTGTTAGGGTTTGATTTTTGTCTAGATGGTTAAAGACTTTTTATTAAACTTTGTGCTAACCCTGGGAAATCATGGGTCTAAGTCCTTTTTTAGTCCCATGTAAGTAGGGAATAGACAGTAGGATGCTTCTGTGCTTTTCTCAGTTTCATATTATTGAAAAACAGTTTTAGGGTCAGATCCATTTGTTGTCAAGTATTATCAAAATCCCCAGAGTCAGTAGTTCTTGCAGTACTAATATTTTATACTTTGATTTCTCTAAAATCATTGGAAACATCCATGTAATACATCTCCCTTTTGCTACCAGGTTTGATATTTTCTCGCTTGCATTTGTTTCAATGTAACAGGACTCCACAACCAGGTTTTGAATTCTAGAATGTGGAGCTCTTAAAAGAGCAGAAGACTTTAGCTGCTGTCTTTGAGATTTTTCCTGCAGTAAAGGTGTGTTTTTCCAGGCCTCTTTTCTGTACATCTGCTTAGCCTCATAGTAATCTTTTCTGCTTACTCATAAAGGGGTAATCTAATTTAGAAGGCTGCTTCTTCTGAAAGATAATTTTTTTATCTGCCAATTCTACCCTTATTTTTTTGGAATGAAGTCATCTTTTTCATAACTGGGGACTAAAAATGATGAATGATTTAATTTATTTGCCCAGGCAGAATAAAACACTTTTTTTGTTGTTGTTTGCTTGTTTTTTTTGGTATCAGGCTTTTTTCAGAATTAATGCACCTAAAACACAATCAGTAGTCACCTTTCTTATTTTCCTCAGTTCCTTGCCATGATCATTTATTAAACTGCATCTTTTAAATGTAAATATACTGCAACAAAGTAAAAATGTTTTATGACCATAAATCTCATGAGTGTTGTTGCTAGGCTGTTCATGCACACTGTGATTATTCTGCAGTTCTTAGGAGGGCTAACAGTGATACAGTAATTTATAATTTCATAAAATATAATTTACCAATCACAAAATTCAAATGTCTTTCAATAATAAAATTTTAAGGATTTTTTTGGCAATAAATCTGTCCCTCAGTATTTTCTGATGTCAAATGAATGGCAAGAGAAAGAGAAATGGGTCAGGTAGGATCTTTCTGGTATACTGAAGATATCGCTATATGATATTTTATATATGCTGTTACATATTTTCAATCACTTTGTCAGCCTCCTCTCTCCTCTTTTTTTCTATTTTCTCTCTCTCTTTTTAAAAAAATCTATTTTTTATTTTAAATCCTAATTTTCTTCTTACAGTTTCCTGAATCTAACTACTACCTGCAGAAACAACAATTTCTGATTCAGTTCATTGTTACATAGTTTATACAAAAGGAAGTTAATTCTTAAATGATTCCTATAAATTAGCTTTCCAGCAGAAAATGAGTCTTGATGTTGGATGCTGCACCAAAATCTGATGATGCAAAGACATCTGGGCTAAGGCAGAAAGGAGATTTAAAGCTGACTTTTTTCTTCTGAACTCATTCTGCTCTCCCACACACGTACATGCTCAATTTCTCTCCTCTGCCTCCTAGTACATTTGCCACCTCCCTTCTTTCTTACTTTTTTTTTTTTCCTCCCTCAATAAATGTCTAAAAACTGGAATTAGAGACTGGTTACAGTCATGTTGCATTTATGGTAAAAAGAAATTCTGACTGCCCTTCCCAGGGAGCAAAAATCAGCATTTCTCAAAGGACATGGCATTCAGTGGTAATGAAGAAAATAGTCCATTGAAATCCCTCTCTTACCTCTGGTCTTTATTTTTGAAAGTTTCTTATTCTCAAAGTTTTCATTTAAGCTCATTTATTTTTTTTATAATTTTTTTAGTAGACATGCCTTATACTTCTAGTATTTTTAACACTGAGTGTAAAGGATAATGAATTTAATGACAGCTGCTGCTCTGTTAAAAAAGACACTTTTTTCTCAACTGTGCTTGGGTAGGTTCACCACAGGATGAAAGCTGCACACTTTCTTTAGCTAAGATAATGCAGAGCCCCAGTGAACATAAGGGGGTTTTATACCTCCCAGGTGGAACACAGATCAAAGAATAGATTGGGGTGAAGCCTGGAAGTCATAAAATATTTTTAAAACTACCAGAGTCAAGTCTTCACCAGTACTTCAGAGGTAGTTGCCACAAAAATACAGATGAGATTGTGACAAAAAAAGGCTGTGTGAAAGAAGTAGCATCTGCCTGATATTCAGAAAACTTCTAAATGTGAGCAGCCTTGAATGCAAAGGCTTGGGAAGAGCTGGTGGCCATTCTAATGGCTCCTTGCTTGGAAAGCCACTCCTGAAGGTATTGTGCTTGTTTGTTCCAGGGGAAGGACACAGCTGATGTTGTTACAATCCCCAAAAGTGTGTGCAGGGTGCAAGTCACATCCCACTGCCATTCAGAAAGGTGATGTGAGACTTTTAGAAAGAAAGTTTTAAAAATGCCACTGAGATCTCTTCCCAATTAATTGTAATTTCCAGAGGTTGCTTTCACCTGCTTCTCAACCTCTGCACTTCTCAGTAGCAGAAATACATATTTTCTTCTTCTCAAGCTCTCTTAGGGAATATTATCATCCTCTGAAGGAATAGCGGTATTTTCTGTATTACTTAAAGGAATTAATTTTAGGAAGACTTCTCCATCACTAAATATCTTCTTTGTTCCCTTTGCAGTTTCTGAGGTTTAAATGTCTTTGCATCTGCTTCCCCTTTTCTTGTGGTTATCTTTTTTGTGGTACACAGAAAAGACTTAATGTCAGTTAGATTGTGGCAAATAGACTGATATGATGGTTAAGAAAAAAAAAAAATCTTTGCTATGATATAAGACATCAAGATGTGTGGTATAAAAACTAGATAACTGCTCCATTGTCCAATCTTGGCCAAGCTTCCTAGTTGTATTTTGGTGCAAATAAGGCTTCAGGTCTCTGAGACACAATTCACCTTTGCTTTTGTCCAGTCAAGCTAAACGTGGCTAGAGATGTGGGGACTTTGGGCAATTTTAACTCCAGTATTTTATGATATCCATTTCTTCAATTTCTTTCTGAGAGAAAAATGCTTCTGCAATTATAGGGGAGAGAGATTTTCTCATTCATTTGTCCTATGATCAATTGGAAGGCTCAATCTATCAAACCTTTTTAGAACAACACGAAGCAATTTAAGTGTTGAATAAACCTCCTCTTCAAGGTAAAATGCAGCCTGAGAAGAATGTTTTGGATAAAAATCAGCTACAAATCTTTAATGAAGAGAGGCTGTCCTTGCTCATTTTGCTCTGAAGTGTGACAGTACTGTGAAACAAAGGGACTGAATAACTCTATCTAGTAAAATCTGGATTTTTCTTCCTTCATTGATGCTTTCAACAGGCATGGACTGAATGTCAGTTTTGTAGGGAACCACAGTGAAAGTGCTACCAAGCATCTCCCTCATTTCTTAAACTGGCACTACAGTTTGAGTGCTGAATGACCTAACAAAAAAAGATAATGTATCTGAAGAAACTGCAAATGTTTATGCCCCAAATTTAATTCTGATTTTTTTTTATTCTTTGTTTTTTTTTGCTGGCTATTCCTTCTTCTCCCCAAATTATCCTGCCAAAGTTGAGCAGCATATATTTAACTTGAAATAAATATAGCATTACATATTGTATAATTATATCTATGCAGTAATTCAAGAATACCCTAAAACAGCCTAAATTTCTTCTTCAAGTTTATGAACAGATTACTTAAATACAGAAAGATAAATAAAAATTAAAACATAACCCATATGAACTGGAGGCCGATTACAGAGGTGAATGCAACATTTACAGGGTGCAGAATCTCAAGTCTGTTGAACGTGAGGGATGAAAGAAAGGACATCTAAAATTATTAAAATCTACATTTTGATATTATAAAAATATTCTTAGTCAATCTGTTCATATTTATATTCAGTGCTACCATGGTGGTAACATCACACCGGTGAGTCAAAGTACAAAAAGAGAAGCTTTACTTTTTCAAGAGTGAGTAGGAGAGCAGTTTTCATGCATCTGCAGAGATAGCAGTAAGACTTACTGGAGTTTGTGCAGAATAAATTTCTCAATCGCTTACAAATGACTGTCAGATGTAGGGCAGCATGCAAATCAAGCAGATCACAAACCCAACCCCAGCATAGCTCGAGAACAGAATTCTTGAAACTTTTGCAGTAATAACAATAAAAAATAAGAAAATACAATGTATAATAAAGATTATGGAGTAAGTATATTGGTTTTACTACATATTATGCATAATTATTTATACTGATGAATTAACTATGGTGAAAAATTAAGTACTGCTGTTTGCCACACAGTAGGGTAGAAACTTTCTGAATAGTCAGTCATGTAACACTTCTTAAAATTAAAGACTTGTTTGAAAGGATGTATTTTTCTCTGTGGCCACTGATGCCTCAGACCAAGGAAACACCAAAATGCTTCCAAATTATTTGTTATTACATAATCTCAGTGAAAATAATCTGTTGTTTCCTTGGTTATATTTAAAAAGGATTAGGAATATTTTAAAATGTAAGAATGCGTACTGTATAAACTGCTTTCAGTATTGACAGGGTACTTTCATCTGCAGCTAAGAATACTGCTCTTTGTTGACACTATCTTGTCTAGAGATAAATTAAATTTAGGATGAGCATTTGTTTCCAGGTATTTACCAGCTTTTGTGTTGCAACATCATCAGATGAAAACTGTACAGTACATATTTTTATTTCTTTCTTGTTATCACTTCTAAAAGATTCAGAATTGTTTATATGCAATGAAATTTCCTCTGGCCTCTGTTACTCTCTCAGCCAACAGTCAAAAGTATACAAAAATATTTTCCAAGGTGTTTAAGCTACTTTCTACTTTGTATGAAGACAGCCATTTTAAAGTTCTTGATGAAAAACAAAGATGAAGAGATGCTGCCAGTTACATAGTACTAATTTATATTTTTGTCACAGTACATTTAGTTTTTATGAAGGAATTTAAAATCTAGATAAAAAACTATTTTATACATGACAAAGTTTCTGACCTAATATAGTCGTCCAAAGAGTTAATGATAGTAAGTCATTCCTGAAAATAAGTTCTGGTAATTATTTTTTCAGTATATACATATTATGAAGCAAAAGGACAGAGACATTTTAATTCTGCGGTGTATTAGCACCTAAATGTCTGCCTCCAAACTGCAATTTCATCAAGAAAATTTACCTTGACTTGATTTAGCCATTTGCTCTTGTCTTGATTTCTTAGTGATTCTGAAATCATCATGTTCAGTCCAGCCTCAAACACAGCAGCGGGAAGACCAAGTTATCTAAAGAGATCTGGACAGATTGCACAACCTGCTGGATATTGATTCTGTTAAGCTTGAGCTCCCAATTAAAGTTCAGTTTTTCATACCTAGAGTTCTGGGAGTGAAGAAAGATGTATTCAAATAAATTAAAACTGTCAAGTGCTACTTTAAGTAATAAACTTATTTATTTTTAATGATTGGACAATACATTTGGAGGCTGTAGAAGTCTGCATTTCAGGAAAAGTACATGTTATATGGCATTTATTGGAAAGATCCTGTTTTATTTCATTGTCTTTTTTCCATCCAAAAAATATTTTACCTCCAGTTTGGCCTTATTGTCAAAATAAGAATTAGTAGTAAATTACTATATGGCCTAAAATCCAATAATCAATAGGAAAATATTCCTCAGGCTTGACTAGGAATAAACATCTCCTGGCAATGACAGACACTGATGTTTAAAAGCAAAATACATTAAGGTTTTGGGTGTTTTCTTCTCCAGTAAAAATAAAATTAGACCATGAACTAAGGAACTCATTAGATATACAACATGTTGTTGATGGCAAAAGGAAATAATTTATTTTTAATGATAAATCCTCAATTTTTTTCATAGCAATTTAAAAACAGAATGCAAATGTTGTCTGTACAAAAAAGAGCCATCTTTGAAAGAGTGTATCTTTGGGATGACATCATGCTGAAATGCATCACTTATTTGTAAGCTGATTCATTTGACTTCTATGATTTTATTAACTGATTATTTATGCATTTATGCAATTTTCTTCTAAAGAGGTTTGGTACTAATTTGTTTCTTGTAACATTACTGTTTAATTAGGCAATCAATTTCATGTCTACCTGCTGGTAGAAAAAAAGAAGCGACAGCCTTACACAATGTGTTAGTTTAAAACTGCTAAGTATCAGCTTGAACTAAAAACCCAAAATGGGCTTAAAATACACCTGAGAATTGTTAATAGTGAGGTTTTTATAACCCATATTTTCATGCATAGAGTATAACAGAATTTTTTCAAATAAAGCATTATTTAACTCAGTAATCCTTTTGAGACTTGTAAGTTCCCTGAAAATCTCATATTTAAGTTTGACCAGATTTTTCTTCCTTTGCTCCAGTCAAGTAATGTCTCTTATCCTTTCAAATTCTTACTGTAATCCCTGAGATCACTTGCAGGATAAAGTCATGCTTATTCTCCCAAGAATGCAAGAATACTCACCATAATATAATCTGGAATGTGTAGCACATAAAATCAGCAAATTTCTTCAAAATGGAAGAACTAAACATGTCTGTAGCATACTTCAACAATTTAGGGATTTCTGGGACAACATATGGAGTCAATTCCCAAGCTATGGACTTCTTAAAAAAAACCAAAGCATCCTGGTAACTTTTTTTTTTTTCTGTATTGAGAAACCTACAAGAACATCAGTGAGAGCAATCACATTCAAAACCTCAAAATACAGTTCAGAATGGCTCATTTTGGTTACACAATGTGGAAGAAATCAAAGCTATTGAACTTTTCCGAGCCCTGGGTCTCAAATAATTTTATGCCTCTGTTTTTCCACCTGGAAAGTGGAATCATAACTATACAGTGTTTAAAGGCTTGATAGTTTAGAAACAATGAAAAGGCAACCAAAGCCTCTTTTATATACTTCATTAAAAAATAGAAAATACCTTTCAAGTATTATGTAATATCATGTGGTGAAAATAATACAATTTTTTTTTGTAAGTTCTTTTTACCCCTTTTTGTGTGATATTTTCAAGCTTTTCATCATGAATATGAAGACTACACATTTATTATAATTTTTTAAATAAAAACATCTCATTGTAATGTACTATTCTAATTTCAAAATTTAAAGGAGAAAATCTCTGCAGTACTAAAAGACTTTTTATAAAATAAGGAAAATTGTGCTCTTTTATTACTGACTTGCTATGACACTTCTGCCATCAGGAACTGCCACTGCTTGTGACAGGAGTAAAGACCTTTCTCTGTTCTTGCATTTAACTTATTTTTTCAATTAAGGATTAAAAAAATTGCAATAGTTTAAAAATAAATTATTCGTACAATTAATCATCTCATTGAGATGTGTTCTTCCCTTCTTCTTTTGTTTCATACTTCAGTAATCTTTGTCAGCTTTGCAAAGCTTAATTCTTCCCACAATATGTTTCAGTTATTGGCCTAATTAACATACAGCTTTACATGATTGAGTGATCAGTGCAAATTAGATACCAACAGGGGCCATTGACCTAATGTGCAGACAATCCCCAAACTAGATCCTCAAAGTTTTTTAATGAATTCAGAGTGTGGAGTTAGCACTATATAGCACTGAGCACTATAGGGCTGAGCCCTGGGATTAAAGATATTTCTCCTGAAGTTAAGAAAATTAGAGAGGACTTGAGTGCACCCAAAACACTTCACAATGTCTCACTCCTATCAATGAATGGATCAGCAGAAGGAAGATGAAAAGTGACCTCAGTCATTGTCATTATACTATTGCAAAAGTTAAAACGACATTTTGAAGTGAACCACCCCTTTATTTAGAAAAACTCAGCCTCTTTATGATAGTCATTTTAATGCTAATGGGAAAGGGAGGTAACGTTGAATTTGCATGTTTGTAATGAATGACAAAGTGTGCATACTTCTGATGGAAAAAAATCTCTGAACATCTGTAATTATTTGGTGGAATATTACCTTAAAACTGGTCACAGGTATTGATGACTAGTACTCATCGGGGGCAGAGCCAAGGGTATTTACAAAGCCAAAGGCAAAGGGATCTCTTGACTCTGCTTAACTCCTTTCCAGGACTTATTTTGAGAAATATAAGGCCTTACACCATCGGATTAAGGTCAGAACCATGTCTGTTGCTAAAATTTGGGGATGAGGGATATGAAAACACTCTGTAAAATGCATCTGGGAATGCCAGTTAGGGTTTTCCCTGTGACATCTGCCTGTGATAGTCTATTTTAAAAACAACTAGGTTGTGTGCTATGTAAAAGTGTGGTTTGCCTTGTTAAAAGCTACAGTTTAAGCAGTTGTTCAAGCTGCTTACCTTACAGCCTTGCCACAGTTGTGCAGAAGCCTCTTCCCTGGCTTCCCAGTTTCTTCCATTATAAGCCAGACCTGTCACCCCCAGGTGCCGTGTGGCAAGGCCACCAAGCCCACCCTTGCCCAGGCAATACCTGGACCACCAAGTTTTTACTGGTGTCTGAAAGCATGAATGACATCAGGGTTGTATTTTTCTCTGATATTAGGTGACAGTTTGAATCAATTCCCATTTTTTGAAAGGTTTTCTTGGTGTCTGAAGCCGAAATATTCTTTGTAACACTTCAGAGTGAATAAGTATACTCTTCAAAACACAGACGTAGGGTTGTCTTTCATTTTTGCCCCTCTGTACAGCTTCAGAAAGTGAAACAAAGGGAGATTTATTGAAAGAGGCTTCTCATGATTTCCATTTATTTATTTATTCATTTGTTTGTCTATTCATTCACGTATTTTGTAAAGACTCTCTTCATTTCATTTATGCATAGCAGATAAAATTAATTACTGCATAGCACATAATAGCACAGAAAGGTCATCCTTAGAATTTTGTTTCACTTTGGTGTCTTTATCATGCTTTGAAGATAATGGTTTGATGTTGTTTGTACACTGTGGAGTGCACTTCTGTCCCTTGGGAGGCATACTGAGAAAACAAATAATAGTAACAGGATGGTACAGCATAGCTGTTCTCCAGTGTTTGTCCCTGCTTTAAACATCTCAGCTGCTTAAAGCAGTGCCTGATGACAGTGCAGAGTTCCTCCATCCATAAACATGAAAGCATCGATCTGAAGACACTGAAATTGATGTATCTGTATGTGAGAAAAGTGATGTGTTGTTCTGGTGGCTATTAAATTATTCCCAATGATTTGTTGCTGTGGTGCATTTCTGCAACATTCTTCCTGTGAATCCTCTTCTCATCTAATGCTGGGTTAGTCAGTTTAAAATTAGTCTGGGATCATAGAAAGGTGTTCTGTTTATTGAATGTTTTTCCTCATACATAGTACAGGAGTATAAATGCAGTTGTTTGGGTCAAGAGTGTTAGATTTCATCAGTACTCATGTAGAATTTTTTCCTGTGGACAAGTGCTGTGGGTTTACTGATGGTCGCAGAGCTTATGGTTCAGCTTCCCCACATTGAGCTGGGCAACAAATGAGTCACATCCTCAATGAAGATGCAGACAGAGAGCAGCATGTGTTCAGGGCTTGCTTTGGGAGAGAATTCATTTTTTCTTTTAATATCTATGAGCAGGGCCAGGTTTAACTGTCACAAGATGGAGTTAGCTAGACCTCATCAAGGTGTTTGGTCACACCATGGGCCCATGTGGGTCATGGAGAGAGGAAGGTGGCCCTATTACAGCTTATCTTCTCATAAGCAGTTTGTAGTATTGAAGTAATTTCTGACCTGTGAAATAGCAACAAAAAAAAAAAAATCTTAATTTCAAAAATGCTGTTTTTCAAATAAAATCAGAGTATTTTAAGCCATCTGGGAGATTTGGTAGTTTGGTGGGAATAATAATGGTGTTTGAAAACTTTTAAAAATCTTAATTTCAAAAATGCTGTTTTTCAAATAAAATCAGAGTATTTTAAGCCATCTGGGAGATTTGGTAGTTTGGTGGGAATAATAATGGTGTTTGAAAACTTTTCTTTGTAGATAATGCTCAATTCAGAAAGTTTAATGCTGCCCAAAAATCTAAGTAATTTATCCAATATGTTATTGAAACTGTGTTGATTTCCATGTAGCTTTCACTAGAAAGATGCCTACTTGTTTTTTCATTAATTAACAATTAATGTTCTAAGAATAGTTTAGAGAAAGAACCATAATCTTGAGAGTAGTCGTGACTACAACATATTGGTGGACTACTGTGAAAGACATCCGTTTATGGCCATGCAGTTATGGCAAATATGACATTTTTCTCAAGGTCACAGTCATCCCTCGGAGAAACTGAGATAACTCTCAGTATATAAACCCAACATTCAAATAATGCTGCTTGCAAACAAGCTCACTGGAGAGAAATTTAAAGAGAAAAAAACACCATTTACTGCTTTAACTTCAGCTGTTGTGGGTGATGGAATAGGTTCTTTCTGGGAATATATACGTTACTACTCTGGCTTAAGCCCAGCTGACAACTAAGCAACACGAAGCCGTGAGGACCTCCCTCTCTCCACCCTGGTGGACAGGGGAGGAGAATCAAAAGTAAGACTTGAGGTTTCGGGTGAGAACAGTTTAATAATTGAAA
>VZTX01026625.1:0-63497 GCA_013400915.1 Pardalotus punctatus | reverse complement strand
TCGCAGTGTGTGATTGTGTGGCTGGTTAATGTGCGTTTCTCGGCGTGCGGCTGCGTTGCCCCCGCAGTGTGGGCCTCGGGGACCCGCAGCCCAGCCCGGCAGAGCCCGGTTTGTGTGGAATTTCCAGCCTGGGTGGGCTTTGGTGGCCGGGAACGAGGGGTGCAGCCCCCCCGGTCCGCTCGCCCCTCGGCAGGCGGGTGGGTCCGGCCGTGCCGGACCTCGGGGGCTGCAGCCGGAGTGGGTTCGCACCCTTCTGGCACTTCCCACATTCCAAGCCCACCACTAAAACACGTCCGTGGAATAGCCCGGTGAGTCCTGCCACAGTGAAATATCCACGTCAGAGCTGGGCACGAGTGTTTCCACTCCTGCACACTGCAGGCGCTCGGGTGGGCAGTGACCTGGCGGCTGAAAGCATGTGAATCCTGTGCACAGAAATACTGTTTGTTGCAGCATCCTCTCCTGCTTGGAGCAGGGAAGGTGGATATCTTCAGCTGCATTTGCATTAATTTCCCAAAACTCCTGGGTGTGTTGCCAGAAGTGTTGTGCCCTCTGAAAGCCATGAGGTCGGCAGGAGAGCACATGGTTAGCCTGTGCCTCTCGCCGTTTATCAACCTCCCGAGCGTTTTTGTGGTCTGTGCTTGTTTATCCACAATTGGGAATGGAGGCTGAGCCATCCCAGGATGAGGAGTGAGGTGCCGGATGGAGCCGGGATGTCTGTGCATTGCAATGTCCATTACACTTGGGCTGGATCATGGCCTCAGGATGACTCTGTGGATAAGTCATAGCTCAGGGAAGCGAGAAGAGCAGTTAAAAGTACATCCCAAAGCTCAGGAAATTCAGGAATTTTAAAATGAAGTGTGATTGCTCATAGGGAAGCAGTGTAAAGATAGATGCAGATGCTAATGTGGAAATCGTTCTGAAAGCTGCATTCCCAATACAGAAGAAGGAATTACTAAGTGGCAAAAGTTGCAGAGGGTGGTTTTATACTTTATTGTGCTGCTTGGTGCAGAGTGGGTGGAGGTGTTCTGGGTCAGGTTGTTACCCCTTAAGGCAGTTAGAAATACATGAGTGTGTGAAGGTGTGTGGACTTTACCCAGCTGGTGTCCCAGGTGCCTGGAGAGTACCGTGGTGGGAGCCATGTCCACATCCCCGTGGCTTTGGAGAGCCCTGGTACCTGGCTCCTAACCTTCATTTTGTCAGCCCTGAAGAAAAGGCCCCATGGAAGGAGCTCAGGTGACATCCTGTGCTTTAACCCCGCTGTCCGAAGTCAGCCCTCTGTGCCCAGTCTGCCTTCCCCAGGCTCCCTTTGAAGCCACATCAGAGAAACAGGCGCTTCTGAGGGTGATTCATCTCTCCAGTCTTGGACACCTCTCTCTCTGAAGGAGACAAATTCCACACCAGAGGTGCCTGGGCTTTTTCACTGACTGCAAGGGGAGTCCGGGAGAGCTGGCTTAGGCTTTGGCAGCGAGGAGTTGGATGAGACAAATCCCACCCAGCGTGTCTGCTTGTGGTGCAGCTCGATGGTGTGGGCAGAGACTGGTCAGATTCCCTGATTCCCCGCTTCCCCTAGACTGAGCACAGGGAGAAGAGACAGACCTTTGAAATCCTGCTGAAAATAATTGAAGATAAGGGAAACAGGGATCTTGTCCCTCCATCATAGCTTCAGGGTGGGTGTGTGAAGCCGGTTCCTCTCTCAGCTGTGGCATGTTCTGCAACATGGGGCAAGTTGTTTGAATACGTTATTGGATCATGGCAGGACATATGGATGTGCATGTAGCTGTTGAGCTTTGCAATATTAAACCATGTCTGAGATTAAGAAGGAATTGTTCTCTGTGAGGGTGGGCAGGCCCTGGCCCAGGGTGCCCAGAGAAGCTGTGGCTGCCCCTGGATGCCTGGCAGTGCCCAAGGCCAGGTTGGATGGGGCTTGGAGCAACCTGGGGCAGTGGAAGGTGTCCCTGCCCATGGCAGAGGGGTGGAACAAAGTTGTCTTTAAGGTTCCTCCCAGCCCAAACCAGTCTGTTATTCTGTAATTAGGGCTTTTCATCTGGGTCCTGCTGACAGAACTGAGGAAGCAATCACCAACCCTATGGCAGCAGGGACAGCAAGGCCATAGCCCATGGCAGGAGAGAGTGAGGGCACCTGGAATGCCTGGGGTGACTCACTGGGAGCTGAAATGTTGTTTTTTATGCAGCTTTACTGTGCCTGTGGCCCAATATCCATTGGGGAATGCTAAGGATAAGCCGGGTGAGCCATGCAGCTGCTGTATAAAGATAAGCAGATAGATAATGTGCTATAGTTATCAGGAGCTTTGTAGATAGATCAGGTAAGGATGGCCTGTTAGTGCCAGCTATTGAACAGTGTGAACACTTGCACAAGATATCACTTAGTGATGAGCTCAGTGTCAGCCCAAGAACACTGTTGGGATTTATCTTTGGTCTCAAGAAAGTGAATGATCAGCTGTAGACTCATCATTTTTATAAATTCGAATTCTCTTCATTGCCTTAGTTATCAGCGTGATGATTTCTGCTGTGTTTTACAGATCCTGGCTATATCAGGAGGTTGCTTGATTTCTTTGGGTGTGTGTTACAGAGAGGTGGATCAGTGCTCAGTGTGAAACTAATGATGGGGAAAGAAAGAAGAAATGTAGGACTTTTTTGAAACTTTGGGATGTTCCGTGTTAAGTTAAGGCACATACTGGCTCTCATGAATATGCACTTCTTACATGTAAACTTCAATGGGCAGAAATTAAAATGGGTCATTCAGGGACCTAGTTTTGATTTTCATATGCTGTAAAATGAAAGGCTGAAGGTGTTAGTTTCCCCTTGTGCCAGTGTTCAGGAGGGTGAAATAAATTGAAGTTTTAAAGCAGTCAGAGAAAAGAAAAGTAGTTTTTTGATTTGCAGCTTCTCTGAGGATAGAAAAGAGCTTGTTCTTGGGATAGAGCTCTTGGAGTTGACTCTGTTGGAAGCAGGACTGGAGTGGAATAGTGAGCTGAGTGCTTTCCATCAGCCTGAGCTGCCAAGGAGTCACAGGCACCTCGAGAGGCTGCCATGAGCCACTGGAGAGGAGGGGGGGAACTGCTCAGGTTTCCCTCTTACTGGCAAGAATCAGAGGTGAACTCTTCCCCTTCAGAAGAAGGAGGTGGCTGTGGAACTCAGAAAGGTGAGAAGCGAATCCATCTCTCCCTCTTTGGTGTAAGAAGTCCCAGGGGAAGGGTTTCTACCCAGACAGGCTATTTACCTGGAACTCTTCCAGACTGAAAACCTCCTTCCTCAGGGCACTTGTCCAGCCAGTGTCTGGGGCATGAGACCTCTCCTGTGTCCCTGTCACCTTCCTATTTCTCCCTGCTACATCCCTGTGCACATTCGTGTTTGATTCAGCTACAGAGGTGTCCTGGACAACATTTTGGCTGTATTTGTGTACTCTAGATTAATCAACCCTGACCTTAGAACTCAATTAAAATGTCCTTTACTCCATTTCATGAGAGAGCAGCACTAACTTCTACAGGTAGCAATTTTTCTGGCACTCAGACTTTGAGGTCAAAGTCTGCACATATGTTTTCCTCAGTGACGTGCTTTGCAGACTTGGGATAATTTAAAGGATTGGACTGTTCAGGCAGGGATTTTCTCCAGTGTAGATTTATGTTGGTATTTAAGGTAGTCATTGCTAATAGCCCTCAGCCTTGGCTTGCAAGGGTATTTTCACAAGATAAATGGCATGCTCTCTGCTTGGCTTTGGGGCTATAGGTGACACTTCAAAGCTTGTTAAAAATGTTTCAAAAATATTACAGAATTCTCTCATTGCAGGAACGGTTTCGAATGGAAAATGTAGTATTAGCCTTTTTTTTCCTGATATAAAATAATCAGACATATACTTAGGGAATGCCTGCAGACGTACTGCTCTAAGAGTACACTAGATAGACACACCAGTTTGTTTGCAATACCAGCTTCTCCCTGCTTATCCGTACTTTTTAATCCCCATGATCTCTTGGGAGTTGGCTTTCACTTCCTAGTAGTGCACCTGGCTGCAGTAGCAGGAAGTTCCTCCAGATACATCACCTGACACGCTCCCACCTGGCCTTTGTGTGCGCTTGATCCCGCCTTTTGTGACATGAGGCAGCAGCAGGAGGAGGAGAAGGAGGTATAAAGCCCTAAATGAAATAAAGCAGGGAGGCTGTATGTGTTTGGGAGTGGGCTGGTCTGGCCAGAGACCGGCGAGGGATGGTTGGGTCGAGCAGTTCCTGGCACGGGTGGAACTGATGGTGGCACACAACAGCCTGGCAATGCTGAGGAGCCAGCCCAGGCCTCCTCCCACCTGCTCAGCAAAGCCTCTTCAGTCGCCTTAACAGGAGTGGTGAGCACACAGATGGGCCTGACAGCTCATTGCATCCCGGCTATCTTTTGTTTGTTAGCCAGCAAATATTTGCTTTATACTTCTAAGTTGTGCGTCCTGCCTGCGGAGCCTCTCTGGATCTGGCTGGAGGTGTTGGGTGTTGGATCAAACAGAGGTGGAAGAGGGGCTGTAGTGTGGGGCACGGCTGTAGGGTCACATATGGTCCTGGGCAGGCAGAACTCCTGGCTATCTGCTTGGAGCAGCTTCCTTTTCATAGGTGAGTATTGTGGGCTGCAATATTTTGTGGCTGTATTCCCGACAGCGAGCATTTTCCAGGGTCCTGGCTAAGCAGAAACTTAATTTAACACTTTTTTAAAGGACAGGGACAGCTCAGCCTGCGGCATTTCCAGGTGCAGATGAGATTAATTTGCTTATCTCGGTTGAGGGCAGGTAATTACTTGTGCAGGGGAGGTACCAGAGTCAGGATGTTAAAACACAAAGAAGTCAAATGTTCCTGTGTTCCTCCCCCGTTGTGCGAGCTCCTTTGCATTAAAACACCCGTCTGGCAGATCTGCTGCAGGAGCCTTCCCTCCTCCTCCTCCTCCCTTATTAGCTTTGGTGGGGGCCCAGAAGCCACTGCTGAATTGTGACTGGAAAGCACTGAACTTTGAGGGGAGATGAAGAAAATCCTTCGAAACGTTTGCAGCCCGGGCAGCACGTCCGTGGGTCGCTGATGGGGTTTATCTGCTGACATCATGAGGATCTCTGACATTTCTAGCTTAGAAACAATAACTCGCCTTATCCGTTGTCATGTTTTTCTAATTAAAGACAAAGCTTGGTAAATATTTTTTAAATGATTGAATTTCCCAAGTATGGAAAACACATGTCGGGAGTCAGGCTGGCTGCGTCCGATGCGCCTTTTCCCATCGCGTCCCTCAGAGCACGCGAGCGCAGATACAGATTTAGAGCTGTGGGTGACAGGTTTATCTGGGATGATTGGCAAGGATTTATAAACCAGGAGGGGATTTACTTTGCTCTCCCTCCCTTCTCTTCCCCCTTCTCCCCCCGCCTCCCCGACCCCCGTCTCAGAAATAGGAAATTGGGATCACATTAAACCCTAATTGGTTTGGCTCCAGTGCTGGTTCAGTGGCTGCCAAATAGTTAATTTATTGCGTGAGAGTTTGGCCATGTGTTGAGAGGCAAATTTGCTTGAAGCAAGGCATCTCTGTAAACTATACATCCATTCCTGTGCCAGGTCCTGTTTACAGCATCTCCAGAGTGGGGTGCAGGGGTCTTTCCATGCCCATCCTGGCAGGACAGTGCGGGGGGACCCCGCCTCCCTCACTCCACTGCCAAAACGCTTTCAGGAATTGTTGCCTAAAAGAGCTTAAAGTGGTTTTAGCCGGACTTGGCGCTCGACATTCGGAAACTGCCAGCGAGATAAGACGTGGGAGGCTCTCAGGAGAATCAATGCATCTGTTTGGGAGATAGCAGCAGGCCTGGGCTGTCATCGCGGAGCGGGGCCAGGTGGGGAGTCCCCAGGGGTGGCAAGATGGCTTTTCCTGGATTATGTGAGCAGGGGCATATCTGGCTGCCCCACTGAAGTCCTCCTTGTGCCTGCCCTTCTCCATGAGGCCTGCTGGCTGTCGGACATCCCAGATTCGTTGTCACTTGCTTTTGGACCTGCGGCTTCTAGTGGCATTTTGCTCCTGTGAAGTTTTCTGGAAGTTGGGCTCTGTAGAAGAGTTTGCAGAAGTTTGCAGGACAAGCAGCCCTCACTGACGCCATCAGTGCCTTCCCCAGCACCTGACAGGGAACTACTTGGATTTAAGAGGATGCTGCAGCCAGAGTTAAAAACTCACTGCTAGTGTGCCTCCGGTGTGGAGTTTGATTTGAAAGAGGCTGTGTAAGGAATAAATCCACAGTTATGTCATTTTCTTTCATTCCTCGCTGAGTTAAATAACAAACTTTGTGTAAGGGCGCTGCTTCCAGCTCCGAGGCAACAGAATTATCACTGCCGTGCTCAGCGGAGCCCTTTCTGTGTCAGCTGCTATTTCCATTGTGAACTTGATACCTGAAGGCTCAATATTGTGACCCTTTAATTTTCAGCTGCTGAAACGTCCCCTGTGAGCTGGCTGAAGGGGAAGAGCTCAGAGGGGAGTTTGCAATGGTTATACAGTGGGAGCAGTGTGTTTCTTTGGGTATTTCTTAAGTGCTGAGTGTTTAGGAGAAATTGATAGGTAGTAGCAAAGCACATTTAGCAATACTTTTTCCTCTGTAGCTCTTGCTTCCTGGGATGTAATAAAATCCATTAAGTTCTATTTATGATCAAAGGCCCAGTATAGTAATAGTTTTATTTGGATAATTATGGCTGTTCTACTAATAATGAAAATACTGAGCACTTTCAGGCGTACTGCAATGTTTAGTGGGGTGCAGGGTTGGCACAGCCAAATGTTTGCCTGTTTTGCTGAGGAGTCAGAGAGTTACCAGTTCAAAAAAATCTGGATCAAGCCAAGTCTCTGTAGGATGGCATGTCCTGCCCATGCGTGCCACATTGGGCTGTGCTGCCCTGGGTTTTCCAGCCATACGTGGAGGTGCAGCAGGGTTAGGCAGAGCAAAGGGAGACAAATTACAGAAGTATTGGAAGCAAATGTGGTGGTTGGTTTTGGAAAGAACATTTCATCCTCAGGTCTGAAGGCAGGTTCCACATTCAGCTGGGAGCAGCCACTCCCCACTTGTGCATCTCCTGCCTCGTTTGAAATGCAGCCACTTCTGGGATGAGCTGCTGTAATTACTTTAAAGCACATCGTACTTCCACCACTTTTGGCAGGAAGGAAGGAGGAATACTGTGCTCCATCGCCAGACAAAATAGAAATCAACAATTGGGATTTTTCTCAAAGAGCAGATCTATCTTCTCTGCCATTAAATCCGAGTTGGATGGGAGCCTTGTACCCATTTTGCTTTCCCGGTGTGAGTGTGTCATTCTGCAGCTCACAGCCCGTGTTCATGGGAAGATTTAAAGCAGCAAATTCTAGCCAGGAATTCTTTCTAGCACTTTGCTTTCCTTCTGCTGTTTGCTTCCGTCTTCACACTACAGATGCTGATGGATCACCTTCCGTGGTGAGTAAGGAGACACGCTGTACTTTACGTGGTGCTGGGAAACTGTGTCGTCCTCAGGAATGTTCTTCCAGAGAGCCATTCCCACTCCTCAACCAGCCTGGGTGAGGAATTGTGTCACACAGGCAGTGGCTTGTTCGTTTGACTCCCATATCAGGGACTGCAAATCAGCTCCCACTGGAATTGTGGGTGCATCCATTGCCTGGTGTTTATTTACCCTTCTGCTGCAAAACACCTGACTGCAGATTGCTGCCCTTGGCCCACCTGAGTTTCCACATTCCAGAATGCATTGGGGGTGCCCCTTTTTCCCCCCAGGGCATTTTTTTTCTTTGGTCTTCCCTCTTTATCTAGGCTTGCTGAGCACCTCTAAGTTAATTTGATGGAATCTTCTGAGGGAGAGTCTTGACTTTGCACTGCAGTATTCAAAAAAACGTTCCCAGGCACTTCTCTGACTGTTTTCTTCTTGAATATATTTGTCTCATTGAACAATGCTTTTTTATTCTTCCTGTGTGGTATTGATTTTAACAAGAGGGAAAATAAAACCTCTTTGTGCATGTGAATGGGGTAAGTAACTATCAGAGCACACAAACTGTTGAGCGGTTGATTTTTAGATGTTTCTTGATTTGCCCTCTACTGGTTTTATTTAAGTTTTCAGTCACTGCAGCTACTGTGTTCATCAGGTTTTATTTCCCATTTAATAATTACAGCAGTTTCCCTCGAGCCCTGTACCTCTAATTAAGAAAGCTAAGTTACAGATAAAGTTAATTGAATGAAATTTGTCATATTTTTATGTTAAAATATGCTCAGAAAAAACATTTTGTAGAGTCAATCACTGCTCCTGAACATTGTTTATCACATCTTGATCCCCCATCAGCGCTGAGGACTGTCCTGATGGTGCAGGGACAGTTGAGCACTGAAGACCAGGATCTCATCCATGCAGGAATTCTTGCCTTCAGTCTCACAGGTACCAAACAAGACAGTTTGGTTGGCACAGGATCTCAGCTTTTCCTTGTACATGTGTAAGGATTGCCTCAGTTTCTACCAGCACTGCGTTTTTACTGTCCTGCTGGTGCTCTTGCTGGTCTAAGATGGCTCAGGAAGCCCTGGAGAAGCTGACAGCACCACACAGAGCTGGTCCAGGACTCTGGGCAGGTGTGACCCAGGATCTGAGAGCCCCTTTTGGTAAAGGACAAGCCAATGGACAGATCTTCCTGTGTACATGCAGCACATCAGGAATTTCAGTCTGTCCAAAAGGCTGTGCTGCTCTGAGCAGCAGCTCCGTGAATGGAGATGCACCTCTTCACACCTGTTTTATAACACAGGAGAAAAATATTCAGGACACCTAAATAGTTTATAGCCCGACAAACAAATTCTGGCAGTGGGAGTGTGAGTTTCCATCTCATTAAGTTGTTGGCAAAGCTCTGGTAATTCCAGTCACTGATCCAGCACAGGAATTATCCCTCGACACGACTGGTCGTGTCAGGTCAGAGCATCACTGCTTTTTCTCAGCAGTTGTGTGTTTGTACTTGAGGGGAAAAGAAAGTGTTGAAATGTCAATTCACTGGGTTCTTCCCTGGTGCTGCAACGAGGTCTTGTGAGGTCAGAAAAAAGTGTCTGTGGATTTCTACACCTAAGCTGTAATGAGGAATTGTTTTCAAATCTTTTTTTTCATACAAAACCTGACACAGATTCTCGGTCTGGCAGGGGCTTGAAAGTTTATCTTGGAGCTCAGCAGCTGCACTGCTGCCCAGGCTGGCTCTGACGCAGTTCCTGCCATCTCCCAGCTCTTTGTTGGGCTGTAGGAAATCATTGGACCTTTGGAGCCACTGTCCTCGGGCAGGTCAGCTTTACCATGGCCATTCCCATTTTGGGAAGTGTGCTGTGAGCTGGAGAAAAGGAATTGGAGATGGTGCTGTCCTCTGGCTCCTGTGGCAGGCAGAGGATGAGGCATTTTGTTGATGGAGTGGCACACATGTCCAGAGGCACGGGAAATTCGCCTCCAGCACTGTTACAGATTTTATGGTGTCTTGCAAACAGGAGGGAGCAGTTTGCTCTCCCTGCCACATGTTACCTTCCACAGCTTGAGACAACCACATGCAAAATTCATTTTAGAGGTCAGTCATCCAGTCCCAGCGACTAAGGAATGTTGTAGTAGGGCTTTTATAAGATTTATATGCTTTATCAAAGGTCCTATAGTTTTCTCATTAAAGCAGGATTATCCTGCTGGCATTAGCTGTTCTGCATGGGTGAGGAAGACAGGCACTCTCCATTTTCATAGTGAACTGCTCCTGCCTGCAGAGATGTGCTGAGAAACAGGAGAGCCAGAGCACCCAGGAGACCCAGGGATGCAGGTGTTTGGAAATGGGACCCAAGAGGAGCTTTTACAAATGTCGGCTTGATTTGACTTGACTCCTGAGCACATGGGAGAATTGCAGCAGGCTGCACCTCCAGCACTCCGTACCATCCAAACATCCCAGTGCCGAGACTTGTCCTGGCATTTAACAGCCTCCTTGGTGCGAACCTCAGGGAATGAATTTGCAGCTTTTCCATATGCCGAAACAAACAGGCAGGGAAACCTTTTAATTTGTGCAAGGATCTTCTATAGTCAATACAAATTGATCCCACAGGCTTTCTGGAACTGATTCCTGTCTGTTTGGCCTTGCAAGATTTAATTTAACCCTTCGATTATCTCCCTTTTTACCAACATTTCATTACATAGAATCCCAGAATGGTTTGGGTTGGAAGGGACCTTAAAGATCACCCTGTTCCAGCGCTCTGCTGTGGGCAGGGACACCTTTCACTTTTCCAGGTTGCAGAGAGCCCGTTCCAACCTGGCCTTGAGCATCTCTCATTGTTTTTTTTTCTTGTGTGACTACAATGCTGAATTCAGCTCAAGTCACCTGAGAATCATTGCTAAGTAATAGATAGCTTCTTTTACTGATGCTGTGGTGTCCAGAAATGTCTGGAGGCTGTTGGGAAGTGGATTTAGGCTTTTTTAGTGCACTGTCTACCTCTCCAGTTTGTAGCCTCATAGTTATATACTCTTGTGTTCTTAATATAAATATTGCCATCACTGACCAAGAACTTGCAGGAAAATGGTGCCATGAAATGCTGAAGCAGCACTCCTAACCAGGTAGATGTATGACACTGCTGCTCGCTTGGAAGGAGTATTCAAGAAGAATGAACTGTTGGACTAAAAGCCTGCTCAGACTGCAGTATTAGCTCGAAGAGAGGTGTTACTTGACATGACTGCTGTAAAAATCCCTTAAAAAACATTCTTAGTATTTCTCTTGCTCTGCTCATGATGACATTCCCTAGAGGATGAGTATTTGTCATCTGTTTTTTTAGAGAAATGAATTTCCAAGTACTCATGCTGTAGCTTGGAGCACCAGATCGGCCATCAGCAGTGAGCAGCACAAGGCTCTTCCTTCCTCTGTGCCAGGGGAGCCTCCTGGCAGCCTGGAGCCCATGGGGGCCTGGGCACATCTGCAGCTCTTGCACTCCTTGGGGTGGTGCAGCCCAAAGCTGTGAGTGAGAAACACAACTGGTTGTAAGGGCACAGTCACTGGAGCATCCCGTGCGGATCTACTGAGTAATACCTGTGCTGGATTTAGCACCCCCCTTCCACACCTTCAGCAGTTTTTTTGGTGGCTGCTCAGTGAAACCTGCCCAGCTGAGCTTTTCAGGTTCCCTGGGCTCAAAGGAGGCGGATTATTAACCACAAACACAGTGCTTACACCCCTGATAGGGCCATGCATGGGGCAGGAGCTGCTGTACCCCTGATCTCCCCTGCAGTGCAGGGCAGGGCTGTGGCTCACCAGGTGTTTGCCTTCAGCTGCAGCTGCTCCCTCTGCAGAACCAGGTGCAGACGTTTGGGACATGAGGAAAACGCAGCTGGGAGAAGTTAAGAGCAGCCCCAGGAGGTGCTGGCTCACCTGGGCAGAGCACACCCCAAAGCAGGGTCGGGGGGCAATAAACTCAGCTTCACCTCAGCCACAGCCCTGGGTAGGATTAATGAAATGAAGAGGAAGTAAATGTATGTTTGAGCTGCTTTAGTTTTGTTGGTTTGTTTTTTTTTCTCAGTAGTAACAGCCAAATAAAATCACTTCTTTCCAGAATGCTGCCATTTAACTGCCTCTGCCATCAACTCCAAACCCCCTTCTTCAGGAGCTTTTCTGATGAATCTCTCTTTTTTAATCTCCTACTCCAGATTTTTATTGCTATTTTTTTAAGTTAAGATGTCTCTTTCCTATTCTTCCCCCTGGGGTTTTCTTTTTTAATGTAACTCCTGGTGTAGGAAATGAAGATTTCGATGACTTCTGAAGTTTCAAGTTTAGTAAATCTGAGGTTTGGATTGAAGGTAATTTTTATTCTCTTCCTTTTTCCTCTCTGTGCATGTTAATTAACTTGAACATACAGATGTTTATGTTTTTCTGGCTCATGAAGTTGTCTGAACACGTATGTCCAGTACATGGGTGGAAGACACCTGACTCCTTTGATGTGGTACTTTCAGCAAATGCTCCTTTCAGCCTATTGCAAAATCTCCCCTTTGAACTTCCATCCTCTTGCACAGGCATGGGGACACCTGGATATGAAATGCTTGGATCTGGGGCAGGCAGCTCCTCAGTTATGGTTTCCTTCTAAGGACTTAGGAAGGAAAGAAAATTTTTGGGACCTTTGCATGACTCTCTCTGATGCTACTGGGAATTTTGTTGTTGATATGGAAAGAGTTTAAATACCCAGGGAATGAGTGGAGATGGGCAGCTCTGCGTGAGAGAAGTCACCCTAAATCTGTGCTGGGGACAGCTGTGGCAGGAAGGGTTGGGGACAATTGTGGTGTTGTAAGGACCTGATGTCTGCACCTGTTCTGAGTTTCTCCTTTAGCTGGGTTGTTTCAAGCCTCTGCATGTTAAATCCTGGAAGTTTGTAAGGCTGGGTGGCTCCAGTGCTTTGTCAGTGTGATTTTCTCCAGCTCTTTCTCTAAGGTATTGCTATTTGTGGTTTTTCTGACATTGGTTTTCTGTACCTGTTGTATTTTGTTGAATAAGTTTGTTTCAGAGGGGCCTTGGATTGGATCATTCTTGTGTTGGAAAATGTCCCTCTGTCAAGACAGAAACTTTCCTTGGGAGCAGTATGTTCTCAGGAGATCAGATACCACCCCAGGCGCTCGTATCTGTCCTTACTAAACTGTACAGCGTGGCCTAAATAAATATTTACTGATTTGAGTCTTTGGCATCCTGGTAGAGCTCTGGCTGCTTGACCTTTGGCTGTCTTCATGTCCTCTTGTTTTGTGTAATTTTGGAACAAATACTGGGTTTATTTTTTGTTTGGTTTCGTTGTTTGGGTTTTTTTTGTTTTTTAAATAACCGTATGAAAGGGGAAGATTTTAAATTCAGGTCTCACAAGATAGGGCTCTTTAGGCCCAGGGCTCCTGTTTGCTGAAGGCAATTAATGATGTCCTGAGCTTGGATGGATGGATGGATGGATGGATGGGTCCTGGTGGATCCAGCAGCACCAGCAGACACCACTGTGCTCCCATTCATGCATTTATTGGGAGAGAAGGGCCTACCCCAGTGTGACCAGCTGAGCTTGGCTGTGACTCTTGGAGGAGCAGTGTAATGGGAATGACAAGAGACTTGGGCCAGAAGAGAAAAATTCATGTTAGCCTGAATATAGCATTTCATGCTCTTAAAATTCTTCTGTTTCTTTGAAGTGTGAATCCCAGATGCTGCGAAAGTATTTTTCCAGACATGGCTGTGCTGTCTTGCTGTGCATTTTCCACTAAATTGCTGAATTACTGTTTTCCTTCTAGCCTCCAGATTTTTTCATCATTTTATCTATTTGTCTGGATGTTTTACATGGCTAAAACTCATTCCTGTCTCCCATACCCATCTGAGTACTCCCCCATGAGGCAGCATCCCCACCAGGCTCTCGGGGAGGACAGGAATGCTGGCTTTTTTTCCAGGAAACTTGTAAACACGAACTTCCTGTTGACACGAGCTGTAAATCTGCAAATGGGCTCTGCTTCCGGCAGGAGGGGAAGGTAATAAAATTTCAGGTCCTTGTTCACTGTGCCTGGTCCTCCTTGAGCTGCATCCAAGCACTCCAGAGGCAGTGGAAGTGCAGAGAACCTGCTGATTGCTCTCTACCTCTGGAAGTGAATCTTTCCCTTTATTTTTTTTCCCCTTCAGCCACCCAATACAGATGCAATGTTAATAGAAGCCAGTTGGAGAATGTCAAAACCCTGACGACTCCAAAATTATGCTTCATTGCTTGTTTTCCCCTTTCCTTTCTCCTTGCCTCTCCCAGTGCTGAGCTGATCTTCAGTTTTGGGGAGTTAACTCTGTCCTACATCCACACCAGGCATTTTGGTGAGCTGGCCAAATTCTGGCAGCTATTGGAAAATTATGCCATGAAGTTCCCCATGCCATGCCTTTTTGGGAGTCTGATATATGCTTTAGTTCTGGGTGGGTAGCAGGGGCAGGTAGCAGACACCTGGGCTTGCTCAGCAGATTTTGTGGGCTTCCAGATGTTCGGATGACAGTGATGATTTTCAGGATCAGCTGTTGGGGAAGGGATGGAGGCAGGCGAGGAGCT
The DNA here is from genome assembly GCA_013400915.1 of Pardalotus punctatus. Classification (NCBI taxonomy): domain Eukaryota; kingdom Metazoa; phylum Chordata; class Aves; order Passeriformes; family Pardalotidae; genus Pardalotus; species Pardalotus punctatus. The sequence continues at coordinate 49,451 of VZTX01026625.1, read as the reverse complement.
GGGAGATGGTGGAAGCAGAGAGTGGAGAAGGGAAGCAAAAATAAGGCAAAAAGAGATGAAAAAAGACACTAAAAGCATGGTAGTGGAAACAGAGAAAGCACACAAAAAGGAAGAAGTGGTTACAAGACATGAAAACAAGGAGCAACGGGCAGGATAAAAGCAAAATCTGGACGGAGGCTGAACTCTCTTAATAAGCATCCCATTAATTAATCTATTCTCCCTCAGCAGCACAGGGCTGTGGACAATCTCCAGCCCTCTCCTGCTGACCTCTCGCTCTCCTCGCCCGCTGCCCGGGCTGGTTTTCCCTTGGCTTCCTGCCCCGAGCGCTCCGGGCAGGATGGGAGGCACATGGCAGCGGTGAAAGGGGAGCCTCTCGCCGTCGCCTGTGCCTGGGTGGGCGTGCTGGGCCTTTCGTAAACTAATAGCTCCCAGCAGTGCTCCTAAATCAGACTTTGTGGAGCCGGGAGCGCGGCGCTGGAATGCCGGGCCAGGCGCAAAGGGCTGCGCTGGGCTCTTTCTTCTTTTTTCTCTCCCCAAAGCCAGCATTTGTAAGGTCCAAAGGGTCAGCGGGAAGCAGGAGAAGGGAGAGCTGGTAAAGGAAAATGGGGGAAAAGTAAATGTGGGGGAAACTAGCAAAAGCCACGTTTGAAATGTGGTTTTTGTGATTGGTTGAGGCTGGAAGGAAGGGAGCCCTGCTCGGTGCTAAACCTGAAAAGCCAACAAACTGGGAAGCTGCTGGGATGCCTCCCTTAAAATCCTGGACTTGTGGTTTTGCTGGGTGTAATGAACAAAAAAACTCAAGGTTTTTTTTTTTAAGTTTCTTTAAGGGAGACTGGAATTGGGATTTTTTTAAATCAAGGTTACCAGGTTAGTGACAACTAGTTAATGAGAAAAGCACCCTCCTTGGGTGGCTGTGTGGTGGGGAGGTACCACCTTCCTCCTCCAAAGCACTGGGCAAGGAGCAGAGCCCCAGCAGCCCTCACAGGTGTGCAGTCCCAGGGCCTGGAGCAGAGGGAAGCTCAGGATGAAATTGGGGAAAAGGCTTCTGTTAAAAAAAGCCCAAAATAAAGAAGGAAAAGTCATTCTCAGGGAAGAGCCAGAGCCTGTGGCAGGAAAGGCACCAATGGAAGGGGGTGCTGGAAGCAAACTGGGATGTGGTGACCCTGCTGCAAGGAAGGGGCTGGGATCCATCACGTGCATTTTATTGCTCGTTTTGGCCTCTAGGATGAGGCAAAAAACACAAGTTCAGCTGCTTTGATCGGCTTTTAACCTGTACTTTCTTCATTGTAAAAGGTCTTCCACATCTGGTGGTGGTGAGGAGCACTGGGAGCCCGGAGTAGGGTTCCTGATCCAGGACACAGCTCTCAAAGCCACCATCTCACCTCCAAAAGGAAGATTTTGGTTTCCAAAGCCTGTCTGAAGGTGCTAAAGAGGATGGTCCTGCAAAGAGTGGGGTGAAAGTGTCACATGCAGACAGGGAACTGGGTTTTCTAAAGCAGTGGAGAGGTGCCTGAGAGCCACAGCAGAGCTTCCAATGCCAGGAATGCTCCTGATGGGGTGTTGGGCAATTAAAAGTTGAGCATCACAAAAACGGCAACTGGAGAGGAGTGGATGTATGTATTTGAGCAAACCTCTGTAATCAAATGGCACTGCTATTGATCTGGAAAATACTGTCAAGCTGCAGAGCTGTTGGACTAGAATTAATCCTCTGCAGGCTGGATTTTACTCTCTCCAAATAGGATTACTCATTTTTTCCATATTTCTGTGTTTGGTTTAAATACCCGTGACAGCTACAGAAGCTTGGATTTCTAATCAGAGCAAGGGTGTTAGATTTAGGAATTGGTTTGTTGTTTTGGAGAGGATATTTTTGGGCAGGACATCAGTTCCTGCCTGTTTTTTCTTTACATATGTGGTCACAGGAATAAGGCAGCATCTGCTTAGGTGATGTTGTGTGGCCAGAAGTAGTTGCAGTAACTTCCTTAGGTTGTGTTTAGTTCTTGTTGCATCTTTGCTCCCCATGTTTGTTTGGGGTTTTTTTTTTGTGATGTCTGATTCTGGATGTTCTGCGTGTAAAATTCTGCCAGCTCAGTTAAGACCAACTTTTAATATGGTTTTCCCCCCTCACTGGGCAGGATTGAAATGGCACAAAAGCCAAACACTGCTCATGTTCACTCCTGAAGGAGGGGATGTGATTGGATTTCCTTGAGGGCTGGAGCTTTTCTGCTCTGGAGAGAGGCTGGCAATGCTGGGGGTGTCCAGCCTGGAGAAGAGAAAAAGTTCCAAGGAGACTTTAGATCCCCTTCCAGTGACTAACAGAGCTCCAAGAGAGCTGGAGAGGGACTTTGGACAAGAGTCTGGAGTTATAAGGGGCAATGGCTTCCCACTGCCAGAGGGCAGGGCTAGATGGGATATTGGGAAGGAATTGTTCCCTGGGAGGGTGGGCAGGCCCTGGCACAGGGTGCCCAGAGCAGCTGGGGCTGCCCCTGGATCCCTGGCAGTGCCCAAGGCCAGGCTGGACAGGGCTTGGAGCACCCTGGGACAGTGGAAGGTGTCCCTGCCCATGGCACGGGGTGGAATGGGATGGGCTTTAAGGTCCCTTCCAACCCAAACCTTTCTCCGGTTCTGTGACAAATTAAGCTTGTTAACGTAATCTGCCATGTGCTAATTCAAATAATGGATGTATTGAAAAGAGGATGTTTGTTAAATGTGATAAATTTGCCAGGAATGCAGAGGTCTAATCTCTCTTTTGGGGGGGTTGAGCTTGAACTCAGGTCACGGAGTCTCCCTTGCAACCCCACCAGCATTGCTTCAAAGGGAGCAGTCCCTTCTTGGCTCCACTGTCTTGTAAGGCATAAAGAAAGCAATAAAATGTTTGACTTTCCTGCCAGACCTGAGCCTGGAGGAGGAGGAGGATCCCAATTGGTTTCCATCAGATTCCAGTTAGCATGAATTTACGGTTTCTACTTAGCCTGATAAATGGCTTTGGCTGCCTCCAGTGCATTTGGATTTATTTTTCTGTGCGATGGAAAGTGGTCAGCTTAAAAAGGCAAAGGCTTTCCAGGGTTGCCTTGAATTCAAGTGAAGCTTCTTTCTGAGGTAAGAACACAGCAGGCAAAAAATAAAGCCGAGGCTCATCATGAAATATCTGTGGAATAGCAGAAAAACTAGAAGCAATTCGGGTCTCTTGTGCTCGCTGTGGCAATGGGCTGTGATAGGCATAAAAATTCCACTGGAAACTGGAAAAATTCTTCAGATTTCCTCGCTTTCCTCAGAAACCACACTGAGCAGCAGGTATCAATAGCTCCCAGTGTTCAAACTTTGCTTGCATCGTTCTTTCCATGGAATATTCCCAGGAGAAGAAAGCAGAAGCAGATTAGCATGGTGAGTTGGGGAAAACAGTTCTCCCCATGCTGCCTGTACTCCTGCTTCCTTCTACTGTGCTGGTGATGGCTGGGCTACAAAATCTGCTTTAATGCATATTTGGGAGCAAAAAAGCCTTTTGGGAGCAGTGAGGGGGGTCAGTAGATGACACGTGGATGGACTCCCCATCCCAGGTTGGATTGGGGTTGGGGCACCCTGGGACAGTGGAAGGTGTCCCTGCCCATGGCATGGGGTGGAATGGGATGGGCTTTAAGGTCCCTTCCAACCCAAACCAGTCTGGGATTCTGTGATTCTCTACCTCATGGACTTGCCTCTGCCAGTGGTGAGCTCAGGGATGAGCTTAGGGGATCTGTCAAGATTTGGGTGAACTGAGGCACATGGATCATGTGTAAGACACAATCCATAAGCTTTTCAAAGGAGTTCTGGAAATGGCTTCTACTCAGGGCAGCCAGGGGATCCCACCTGTAGTTTTTATGCCTGGAGAACCCAAAACTCAGTCTGATGCTGAGGATATTCCTGCCTCTCTAGCCAGGAAGTGGGCATGTCTTCCTTGAGGATGTTGGGGTTTTGGTAGACAATGGGCTGTAGGACATCATGACAAAGAGTTGTGTGCCTTTTCATAAAGTTTTATTAAGTTGTTGTAATTATGCTTTAAATACTTGCAGTGGCCGGAGTTCTTGACATGTCAAAGTGCTTTAGGCTGTAAAAACATTGAAGTCCAACCCAAACCAATGGGTTGATAAAGGGTAGTTAGAACCCAGTTGTCATATTTGGGGGCCGCTTTTGTTTGTGTGAAGCATTACAAGCTGGTCAGATCCTGAAGCTGGCATATGATTTAAAAAGCAGGTGAGGGAGCACTCGTGCTGGTTACCTATTTCACATAAAGCCCCCCAAACCCCAGGGTGTCCCTGTACCCTCCCTGAGGGCACTTCTCTGATGGCTTTGACCCCAAGACCTGACAGATCCCAGGCTGCATCTCTTGAGCATCTGCTGTTCGTCATACAGCATCCCACTCTCAAAAGTCCCCCTGACCAAAGTCAGCTTTTGAGTTCAGTGCCCAGTTTCAGGCCGCTTTGGGGATGTTGACACAGGGCTGGACAGGGAGTCTGATGCTGGATACTTAATGCTGTGAGCACAGGGGGCTGCCTCCATCTGCCTGGTGCCATCTCCACTGGGGACAGAGCTGCAACATGAGCTCACTTCTTATGACACATCAGAGAGTCCACATGAGAGCCACTGCTGTCGCCACGAGCCAGCCGGGGATGGCTCCTGTTGGGGACCTCACAGTGTGAGGTGCCAGGGAGCCAACCATGGGATGCAAGTCCATAGAAAAAGAACTTTATTAGTTCTGGTGCTGGTGGAGCTGCTTGGGTTGTGTCTCCCTTCATTGTCTGTGTAATTTAGAGATGGTTTTTCCATCTCAGCTTATGAAATATTGAGAGCTTCGGTATTTTGCGCAACCTCCATCAGAAGTGTCAGAAGCCCCAGCGAGCTGAACTTTCTGAACTTAAATGTTTTATTGATGTGCCTTGCCAGCAGCCCCTCCAGTGGGGACTGGGATGCTGGAAGAGTGGAGTGCTGGGAGGCAGTGTTGGATCTGCCTGTTCCCAACCTGCTTTGCTGCCTGAGCATCACCTCGTGGGATGCTCCAGGTATTTGTGTGCTGATACTTGAATGTGATTCACTTTTTTAACTGAAATGTGGAATTGCTGCTCTTGGGTGAGGTTTGAAGGAGGGAGAGTGGCTGTAAACCTGTGCCCCTTTTGCCTGCATCCTCCTTCTTGGAGTGATGTGTTTGCCCAGCTAAGGAAGCAGCAGCTGCATGTGCTCCTACAGCAGCCCAAAGTCTGCCCAAATTCCTCCCCCATTATCATGCAGCATCCTGCCTATACTGGGAGGCCTGTCCTCTGCAGGAGGAGATTGTGGCCCCTGTGTTCATGAACTCACACCGTGCCTGCTCATAGAATGCTTTTTAATGCTTCCTTTACAGCAGTTTTCTCCCTTTACAGCTTTTTCCCCTCCCAAAGGGAAGCAGAGATACCTTAAACTAATTAGGAATAAGCAGCAGAGAAGCTGGGGTGAAGGGTTAGGTGGGATGCCGGGGGGCAGTACCCCCACAGGGTTTATGGACATGGCTTGGCAGTTAGCAGTAACCTACCAGAACACTGGGAATTTCATAAAAAGGAGCATTTTGCTGCCTGTGAACAAGTAACAATCCTGTCATGCCTACACCAACTGTGGAGAATTTGGCATGTATGATTTCTGGACTTGTGAAAAACCAGCATCCCCCAACTTGGGCAGTGGCAGGCTCTTCGTTTGCTGCGCTGAGAAAGTACTGAGAGCCCTGGTTCTCAAAGAAGTAGCTGGAGAGAAAGGTAGTGTTGCCTGCAAAGACTTGGAAAGGATATCAAGACCTGAACCTGGCTCAGCTTTATGGACTGGAGAAGGTGAATCCGTCCTGAGATCTTCCAATGTGCTTGTGCGTGGTCTGCAGGCGGAATGCAAACATTGCTTCTCCTCCTGGGGTGCTTTTGGGGGAACTGGGGGTGGGATGGTGTGGAGCAGGATGGTTTGGGCAGTGCTGGAGGGGTGGTTGCCCCTGCTCAGGGCAGTGCCCCGGCAGCCAGGACTGCCCGCCTGCGTGGCCAGGAATGCTGTTGTGTAAATCCGTGTTTGCCCAGCGCCCGGCTGGCGCTGAATGGTGCCGGCCTGATGGGATTAGTCAGGGGCCTCCGGTTAATATGTGTTGTTCACGCCGCACCTCGGGGAGCAGCTTGTCGGGATTACCGGGGGGTTTGTAGGTGGCAGAGCCGCCACGCCTGTGCATTAATGGGAGGGGGAAATGGTCAAATGCGGTGCTGCCCAGTGGGTTCCTGCTCCGAGCCTCCCTCACTGCTCTGAGATCTCTGGTGGAGCTTACCCCCCATATAAAACATTTCGGATTTACATTTTCCTATAACACTTCCTCTTCGAGCCGGGTAGTATGTTCCACATTTAATTGCTCTTCCTTTGAATTTTCCAGTCCGTGTTTGGTACCCTTGCAACATCAGTATCTTGTTATCTTGTTGTTGCTTCTAATTGCTACCACATGCCAGCTTTCCAGCGCCGCAAACTCTGGCGCTGGGCTTTGGTGGGGGGGAGTTTGCAGCGAAGATTTACGTGCGGGGGCAAACCTTCGGAAAATTAATCCGCGGGTTTACCCAACAGCTCATCCCGATTTCAAAAGCGAGGGCTGAGACTGATGTGCCCCGGGTGCTGCACAAGGCAGGGCTGGTTTGGCGAGGGTGGCAGGCGAGAAGCCCCTTTTGCTGCCGCCGCTGTCTCGCTGTTGCTGCCGGCCATAAACAAATTCCGTGTATTTAACAAGTTAATGTCAGGCGGGCGGCGAGGCGCTGGTAGGTGTGTGCCTGGTGACATCAGCTGGCGAGCAGCCTGGCAGCAGCGCGGCGCAGGCAGGGAGCAGGCAGGGAGCCGAGGGTGTGTGCCTCTAAGCTGGGTATTCTGGCAAGGTGGAGAGCTGGTCTGTTTGGCAGGACCTTCCCATCTGGGATCCATCTGTGTTTCCCTGGAATCGGACAGGCGGCTCCAGGCAGTGAGAAATCGCAGATGTGCGGGACCTGACACATGTCCAGCTAATGAAAGGAGAAGGCAGGCTGGGCTCCGGCTGCGCTCGAAGATCACGGGCGGAGGAGGAGGAGGAAGAGCGCTTTTCTCTCTATTTCAAAGAAACGAGGTGTATTCCACAGCAGCTGGATCCTTGCAACCTCGCTGGGTAGGGTAAGCAAGGCATGGGATTATTTTTAAACAGCGCTCGGTGTATCCGGGCTCGCAGGGGATGCTCGGGGGGATGCTCAGCCCTGGTGCTGAAGGAAGGTTTGGGGGGCACGGTGGGTTTTTCCAGGGGCTGGGGTGAGCCTGCACCTCGGGAACAGGTAGAGAGACAGGGTGGGAGCGGCGGCGGCCGCAGCGCTTTGCCAGCCTTGCCTCGGTCCTCTGCAGTGCTGGGGAAAACTTCAATAGCCCTGCCGGCTGCATGTGAGGATTCTGCAGCTGAAAAAACACTAAACTCTCTCTGAGGAGAGCTGCGGTACAGCTCGTTCTGTGTTGCTATGGAATGGGGCTTGGATTTTTTTTTTTTTTTTTCTCCTTTTCCCCCCAACCCCCCTCCACGAGCAGAGGGCTGGGATTTGGCGTTTTCTGGGGAAATGGCAAAGCAGGAAGGGTTTTGTGTGTTTTAGCAGACCGTGTTTTTCTGCTGTGCCTAAGCTAACTCTGGTTTCTGCATGCTGGTATTGAAGCTGGGAAGGGGGGGGTAAACTGCAGAGGTGGATTTGTTCCATTGGCTCCCAAATTTCCTTAATTTTCCCCATGTTTTCAGGGCTTCTCTGCATTGTGGCAGAGGCTGCTCCCTTTTTGTCTTTGCGCTCCTTGAGCAGCAACTGATGCTCCTAGCATCTAAATCTCCCGGATCAATCTTGTGATACCAGAACACACCTCCCCTATATATTTTCACTGTTGGGCTGCAGACTGCTGTATTTTCTCTTTTTCTATTGTAATCCCTGGGTTTTACATGTTTAAACCTGCTCTTTCCCCCCATTCCCTGTCTTTTGGGAAGGTTCAGCAGTTGAAATTGCTCCTCTGACCCTCTGGTGTAGCTGGTTGTAACGATCCCTCCGTTGCATGTTTAAGATGCTCCCCAAAATATTACCAGCTTTTTCTGCCCCCTGCAGCAGTCAGCTCCTGTACAATGATATCCACAGTCCTGTGGGTATTTTATGTGCTGGAGCAATCCTGCCCAGCCACAGGAGATGCACCAAAATCAGCACTCAAAGTTTGAGGAGCTGAAATGTGGCTGTGCATCGCTTGCTGTCAGGCTGGAAAAAGAGAGGAATATTTGCTGGGCTGTCTGGTGCAGGATGATTCCCTTTGGTGTTGCTTTGTCCAGGTTAGCTTTAAGCATGCCAAATGACAGGGTTTCCTGGGGGAGAGCCTGGCTGGGCTCCCTGGCAGGATGCTTGGGTTGCAGCTCTGTGCTTGGCCACTTTGGCCACTCCATGGGCCACCTTAAGGTTTCTCTTTTGCTGCATGCAAGCGTTTGAGTAGAGGCTTTAAAAAAATATTATATAAGTCTGCTTCTAGAGACGTACCAAGCACATGTGTCCCTGGTGAGGAGGCAGGAGGAGTGTGTGTGCTTCAATGTCTCAAAGCATACCAGCACAAAGGAGTTTGGGACCCCAAAAATATCCAGCAAAGCCATTCAGGGTGTGATGATATCTAGGAGCAAAGAGCTGTGCTTCTTTGCTGCAGTTTTCCTGGAGACTTCCTGAATTTGTGAAGTCAGTGCAGGGTGTTGGAGCAGCTGCTCCTGTGGTCTCCTTGCAGGTCGAGCCCTGATTAAGCAAACGGAAGTTTTGCCGGCATCAGGGCAGCACGATTTGGCCATTAAACAACTAATTTAGTAGAGTCTTGCTCAAGCCCTGCAGGAAGCTTTCTTTTTTTCCTCAGGTTCTTTTATTTTTAAAAAGGATTTAGGGTGCCTGATGAGTGGAGTGCTTAAATGAGAGGTGGCTGTATTTTCAGGAAGAGGGCAGCTTGAAACTCTGTCGCCAGTCCTAATAATTTTATAGAAATGGTGTAGGACATCTGAGTGAAGGCACTGGTTTTTTTTCCCACAGTTGTCTGCTGGATGATGTGATTTTCACTTTTAACATGGAAAAGATGTTTAGTCTGATTTTTGGAACACCTAGGCTTCACCTAAATGACTGTGTGCCCTTCACAGCCAGGTAGCCCTACCCCAGCACATCCAGCAGTTAGAGAAATACACAAATAATGCAAAACTAAGGGACTCCAGCGTGGGAAACAAGGAAAAGGGTGGAAAGAAAGGCAGTTTGAGCAAATACTGCCAACAGGAAAGTACAGCTAAGCCAAGGGAAGGATTTGAAGGGTTTGAGGAAGGAGCAGAATCGCTAAAGGCAGGGAGAATAAATCGTTAATCTGAGAACTCTATTACACAGGGAATGCCCCGAGGAAAAGAGCAGAAACTCCATTTAACAGTGAGAAGGCCAAACCAGTGCTGCCAAGCTGGGTTCTGCTCTGCCCAGGGACTGGAGCCACAGACCCTGCTTACTTCCAAGATGCTGCTATTTTTGCAACTTGCATCTGCTGGTGTTGCAGAGGCTTGTTTAAACCCGCCAAAGCCAAGGGAGCTTTGCTCACGTGAGCCCTGGGTCAGGCTCTTGGGTTTGGTTTTTCTTCTGGTTTATTCTTCTCAGTCTTATAGGAACGGTGTCCCCAAGAGAGCGGGGTTTCTCTTATTGCTGCCCTGCCTGTCGCATCGAGTGCGAGTCCCAAATTATTTTACTGCTGCTTTACAGAGCTTTGTCTTGTGTTGCCCAGGGTGGATTTTGGCTTACAGAGGTTATCACTGGTTTGACAGGTTTGTGTGGTTTGACTTCAGGAGCTGAGTTTTCAAGGCAATCAGCCCTTCAGTCCCCAAATTGACCCATAAATGCAGTAACCACCAGCAGCATTTAGCAGGAGACAGCGCTTTCCCACAGTAATGGGATGGGATGGGGGAGCCAGGTGGCCTCTGGTTTTTTCCAGCTCTGTTTTTTTAAGGTTTGGACAAAAACCAAGATTTGTTTGACATGTATATGTGATGTTTATAGTATAGCTGGAGAGCTGAACAGTAATTTGAGGACTTGGGCATATGCAGCAGATTTAAGGCAATGCTGGCTACTTCTAAAATCTGAGCAGGAGATGGTCGTAATCTGTTGCCTGTAGGGTTTTTCCCATTATAAGAGCTGGCTTATCCATACTTGTTCTGGGCTGGATTGTAAGCTTGCCTTTATCTAGTGACTATTTCCATATCTGATTGCTTGTTAGGAGCTAGGTATGAAATGTGTTTCGACAGACACTCCAGAGCAGTCCCTGGGGGCAGCGTCACTGCAGGTCTCTGGGAGTCTGTTCAACTTTTATTTTTATGATGGAGGCTGCCTTAATTCATGCAGCGTTCAGGGAACGGCTGGAAAAACCTTTGTTTAGAGTGGGAGCAGCAGCCAGGAAGAAGTGGTGAGCGATGATCCCACACTTAGAGTGCAGCACAGAGAGGCTTGGGTTCAGTTCCTGGGTCTGCAAGCAATTTTCTGAGGCAGGACCTTGACCTTAGCACCGCTTTGTGTGTCAGCAGCTTATGTCCGACAGGACAATAGCGATTTCAGAGGTTTCAAAGCATTTTAAAGTGTAACTATCATGCCTTTTATTGGGCTGGGCAGTGGCATTTTTATAAGCCAAGCTTAAGGTTTTAGAATAATGCGTATTGAATTTCCTCTGCGTGCTCCCGGCTGCGGGATTCCCATCTCTTGTGGCTGCAGCAGGACTCGGGGTATTGAAGGAGGACAGTCACAGGTGGCCAGAAGATCGTTTAGAAGAACCAACACTTGCAGATCTTCAAAGCCAAGAGTCAGTTTTCCTTCCTTGCCTTCCTGCAACAACAGGATGCCGCAACCTGCTAGCGGGATGATGTCTAACCATCCCTTTCACCCAAAAACCCTAAGAAAGCCCCAAAAGTACTGCTAACCCTCACTGAAGGGAGGAGGCCTGCAGCCTGGAGACAGCTCGGACCTGTTGCTGCCCGGCAAGCTGTGAGTGCCGAGGGCCGGTGTTGGCGGGGATGCAGCGGGGGGAGCGGGGCATTGTGCGGGAACAGATGTGCCGGGCGCTGCCGCCGCGTGCCGGCTCCGTGCGCTGCTCCCAGCGCCAGGTGCAGCCATTGTTCCCGCTGGTCCCCATTCAGCTGCCCTCGGCTGCCGCTCCCGCATTGTTCCTGCAGGAAATTAGCATTAAAAACCCATCCCAAACCCCCACGTCCCTCAACTGCAGGTGACTGTTATTGGCCCCAGCTGCCACCCTTGTGCTTGATTACTTCCATATGGGGCTGTGGCAAGATGTAGGATCCACTTATTGATTTTTTTTTTTTTTTTTTAATAATTTTTCCTGTATTTTTATTCCCTCCCACCCCACACAGACACTTCAGCTTCAACAAAACCCTGAAATCTATTAGGGCCCCGATAGGCTCCAGTTGCTGTTACAACTGGGATGAACATTTTACAAGCAAAGCTAATTACACCCTCTCTGCTTTCTTCCTTTCTTCAGCCCCCACCCCATAAATGTAAAATAACCAGAGGGCAATTGGTAGTAAATTAAATCTTTGCAGTGTCCTGAGAGGAGGTTTCCTTGCTAGCAGGAAGAAGTCTGCTGGGCTTTAGATGTTTTGTTATTTGGGTTTTGTTTTGGTGTTTGGTTTCTTTGTTTGTTTTACTAGAAAATGGCAAACTCTGGCATACTGCTGTTACACACCTATTAAAGGGACACACAGATCCCAACCTGGGTCTGGGTAGAAAAGGAAAAACTAATTGAACAAGTGGGCTGTTAATTTGTGAGTGTAGTCAGCTGTTGAGAGGAGCCAAGCAGAAACTCCATGCCAACTGAGGTTACAAATTTGTAGGAAGGATGTGATTTTTCTCCTGGTACAATTTATCTACAGGGCAGCAGGTTCCATGAAAGCCCAAACCTCCCAAAATCGCTCCTGGGGTAGTGTTGGCAGAGTGGCATGGAGGTTTTTATCAAGACAAACTGGGCTGCAGTTGGCAGGAGGAGAGAGGGAGGGAGGGAGGGAGCATCATTTGCTGCCCTACCTAGGCCTTGGAATCGCACCTGCTCTGCAGAGGCACGGATCCTCTCCGGTGGGGAGCACAGGTGGGTCACATCCTGTGACGTGGGATCAGCCCACGCAGCCCTGACCTACTTTGTGCCAGGCAGGAAGAGAGGAGGGTGCCAGCTTGTGCCTGTGCTGGAGGCATCAGGCAGAGCTTCCTTCCTTTGGTGCTCCTGCCTGAGCAACCTGGGTGCCAAAGCCCTGCCCCAGTCCTGAGGTCAGTCAGTCACACCTCTCTGGGGAAATGTGGGGTTTCCATTGCATGACAGAGCCTCCCTAAAGGACTTTGGTTGTGCTGATGAGGTTTGTGCTGGAGGCTCCTGCCAGAGCAGCTTGTGAGGGGATGATGCTCCTTGGAGCACCACGGGAGGGGATGATGGTCCTTGGAGCACCATGGGAGGGGATGATGGTCCTTGGAGCATCTCATGAGGGGATGATGGTCCTTGGGGCACCACGGGAGGGGATGATGGTCCTTGGAGCACCACGGGAGGGGATGGTGGTCCTTGGAGCACCACGGGTGGGGATGGTGGTCCTTGGGGCACCATGGGAGGGGATGATGCTCCTTGGGGCACCAGGGGACGGGATGATGCTCCTTGGGGCACCAGGAGACAGGATGATGCTCCTTGGGGCACCAGGGGACAGGATGATGCTCCTTGGGGCACCAGGGGACAGGATGATGCTCCTTGGGGCACCAGGGGACAGGATNGCGCCACGGGAGGTGATGATGGTCCTTGGAGCACCACGGGAGGGGATGATGGTCCTTGGGGCACCATGGCCAAGGTGTTCCTGGCTGCCTGGCTCTCGGGGGGCTGCTGAAGCTCTTACAGCTTGGCAGGCCATTCCACTGGGAATCAGCAGGTTTTGTCTTTGCATTTGTGATGGTGCCCCAGCCACCACTTCTGTCCTGTTCCTGCTGGTGATGCACTGGGCAGCTTATGCTGAGACATGTGACTGTGGGGTCCCATCATGGTACAGACACACAAAGCAAACCTCTAGCTAGAAATTATCCTAGAAATGCTCCTCTCTCCTCAAAGAGACACATGGAAGACATGCTCATAATGTAACATGACTTTTTATTTGGCAAACACAGCCCCCGTGGACAGAGTTTCCTGGCTAGTCTGGAAGTAGACAGTGCAGTGAGTCTTTGTTCAGATACAAAAGTCTTTGGGGATGGCTGGAGCTTGGTTGGTTGATCTCAGGATTACAAATGCAAACTTACTTATGGATGGGGAGCAGACTTGCCCTGAAACTTGGTGTCTCAGCAGAGGTGCTCCACCTTTTGTCAGGCTGACCTTCCCTGTGAGCTCTGTCCTCTCTTTGACAGGTAGGACCTGCCAATGTAGCTTGTGAGCATTTCAAATAAAAATTCTGCTTGCTCTCTGAGAAGATGTGTTCAGCTGAATACTTGGTTTGTTTCCTGCACATACCTCTTTCCTCATCCAGCCTTCTCCTGGCTTGGCTGCCTGGCATGGACCACCCAGATCTTCCTGGGAAGCATCCATGCAGGTGCAGTGGTGGTGAAATTAGTGGATTTGTATAAAAATTCCAGCTCTTAGGGGTGCTGTGCGGCCTGGGGAGAGCCACCAGGTACAGCGGGTCAGCAGGTGGATGAAGGAGACCAGTCAAGCTAAGGGAATATCTCGAGCGATTTTCCTCAGACTTGTTTTAAACCCTTCAAAGTCAAATCTCAAACTTAGGGGGTTTCTTCTCCCTAATTAAATTAACAGGCCATATGGTGTTTACTGTGAGCGCCTGCAATATGGAAGGAGCTACTCCTGGATCACTTTCTTTTTTCAAAAGCTGCTGCTTTACCTGATGTCACTGTTCTGAAATGTTCTTTTCAGCAGCGGGCACGAGGGGTTATTTCTGCCACCTCACTGCTGTTGGTGTCACCTTCTGATCCCAGGGTTGAGCTCTATCATAACCTGTTTCTGCAGCTTTCTTTGTTTTTTCTTGGCTTTTGTTAAGCCATTTTGCTGCTTAGTGGAGAGAGTGTATAAGTCAGGGTTTTTTTCATGCTTTTTCACATGCAGGTGATGATTCTTGTTCTTGGAGCTGAGGAGAATAGAAAACAACTCAGGGTACGTGTTTTGGGGGCTGCTGGTATTTTCTTTTAACAGCTATTACTATTTTTTTTTCATTGAGAATAACATGACCATCTCAGGAATATGTGAAACTGAAAGTTTTGTAGAGTTTTGTTCTTTATTAATGGGCTGGTTTTAATGAAGTTACTTCGCGTGTGCTGCTTTTGTCTTTGCGTGAAATCTGGAGGAGGAAGTGAAGACCTTGAGGAAGAAAATAATTGGTTTTTTAGTAAACTCTTGCACTTAGCTGAATAGGAAATAGGGCAAGAATCTCTAAACCTGTAGGCAAGTCAAGGAATGGAAAATCTTGGATTTTGCTGTCTGTTTTGAGCTGCCCTCACTCGTTTAGTAGGGATTTTTGGTAATCATCATTCTTGTGTGTGAGTGCACTTGCTGGGAGCTCATCCTGCATCTCTCCAGTGGCGTAACTTAACCTTTCTCTGCGATTTTCAGTTTGTTGGTGCGTCTTTTCCATAGGGGCTTGGTGACCCTTCATCTCCAGCCAGGCTCAGCTTGTTGTGGGGTGTCTGAGCTCCCAGGAACAGCTCCATTTGCGGCCGCTGAAAACACCCTGCCACATTAGCATATTCCTGCAACGTATGCTCCAAGGGTGTTTCTTTGCAGAGAAGCCTCTCTAAAGATAGCATCGTGAAGTTCTGTGTTGTCAACCAGGGACACTTGATCTAAAAAACAACATTTGATACACAGACAAGGTTTGCAAGTGCCATCTGGATTCTGGGAGATGAGCTAGGTTGTCTCTGTTTTGCATACACTCCCCAGGAAAAAAAAAAAAGGGTATGCAGGCGGATGAATTCTTCAGAATCACCTGAGCAGACCTGTTCAGTCCACATGAATGTCCTCAGTGACATGGGACACCGATGTAATGCCACACCACTGGGTATCGTGTCCCTGAGGACCTGCTTAGGGTGCTGGAAATAATTCTGTAGTTTAGTGATATATTATTGAAACCCAGCTGGAATCAATTGACATTCTCTCACACCAGTAATATTTTAATCTCCTTTCCAGCATACTGCAAGGCAGAACCTGCAAATCATGCAAAACCCTGCAGAAATGGGCATCTTTTTAGGGAGGTGGGGATGCAGGGAACGCAGATGTCTTTGTCTGGCTTCAGTTCTGCCTGGTGGAGAGGCTGTCCTCAAACCCATGCCAGCACTGAGAGAAACCTGAACACCATGAAAACCTAAAGCAGCCCTGGGTTGAACAGCGAGCTCCCAGTCCACATCTTCCCAGGGATATGTAGCTTATGGAATGTATTTTTCCTTCAGGGCCTATTTCTTGACTTTCTAGTTATCCTCTCATATGCAAATCTAATTTGCCTAATGGGCTGGTGAGTGTAATTGAAAGGCAGCCTGCACTTACACGATAGTGAAAAGTCTCACCTGTGCCCAGGCACAGATGGGGCTCTGCCTCACTGCTGCATCATTAGAGGAAATTTATAGGCACTGTGTCACAGGCTTTGCTGTGACCAGGGGAGGAAAATGGCACTTTAGAATGAACTTGGTGGTTTGCTGGGTTGTTTTGTGCCCTGGTCTTGCAGTTGAGCTTTTTCTCTTTCCCCCATGCTCCTGTTGGTGGGGAGCAGATTAATGTGGGTTGCTGGTAATGAGTTGAGATCAGCCCTAAGAATGATGAGTTGGAAAGTCTCGTCTGTGCTGTGTTGTAGTGTGATGGTTTGAAAGCGAGCAGCAGCAGCTGAGCCAACCTTCACTCTCCAGGCTCTGTTCATCACTGGACCTCCAGAGCTTATCCATGGAAAATCTCCACCTCTGCTGCCCCGAGAGAGAGAGGAAGGAGGCACAGCAGAAGCAGTCACTGCTGTGCATCCATCTCTGCTGGGGTTGTTCCCTGAGCAGACCAAGAAGCTGTGGCTGCCCCTGGATCCCTGGAAGTGTTCATGGCCAGGTTGGACAGGGCTTGGAGTAGCCTGGTCTGGTGGAAGGTGTCCAGGGGTTGGAACAGGGTGGTCTTTAAGGTCCCTTCCAAGCCAAACCATTCCATGATTCCAAGTAGTGAACTTTGATGGTTTTCCTGTCCTTCCAACCTCTCCATGCCTGGACTCTGCAGGAGCTGCTGGCTGTTGGTGCTGCAGGTGTGTAGGGGCCCCTCTACATCATCAGGCTCTTCCACTCCTTCAAAACCCACCCCTAAATGCTTGACTGCTGTGCTTCCAGCTCCGTGGGATGGTGGAAAGTTCCCACATGCTGGTCAGGCTTGGGGTGAAGAGGAAGAGCAATTTGTGTGGTGGTGTGAGGAGTGTTTTTAAGAGGCAGAATTGTCATCTTGGCAGGGCTCCTGTGTGTGCCGTCGATGGCAGGGACTATTAGCTGGGCAGCAGTGGATGCACTTAGCGCCCAAGTGAATGAAGTGAGCTCAGCACAGAGCCAGGGAGCTGGGGAGCCATTAGTGAGGCTTGGCTACCTCAGGAATATCAGCAGGGCAGCGAGAAGGGTGTTGGTGTGGGCAGCACTGCCAGCACCGTGCCAGGGCTGCTGTGGGAAAGCTGCCCTGGCTGCGGGGTGAGGGACACTCCTGGTCACAGAATTCCAGCAGGGATCAGGCTGGAAGGGACCACAGTGGCTCATCTGGTCCCACCTCCCTGCTCCAGCAGGCTCATCCCGGGACACAGGGCTGTGTCCAGGTTGTTCCTGACTATCTCCAGTATGGGAGACTCACACCCTGTTTGGCAGTCCCACGCAATAAAATTCTTCCTCGTGTTCAGGTGAAACATCCTGGGCATCGGTTCCTGCCTGTTCCTCTTGTCCCCCCAGAGCAGAGCCTGCTCCCTGCTCTGAGCCCTCCCTGCAGGCACTGACAGACGTGGATGGGGTCCCCTCTGGCACTCATAGCAGATTGTAAATAACGAGGATGAAAGCGACTTCCCAAATCTTTTCCGAGTTCCTCCTTGATTTTGTGTACAGCTTGCCCAGTTTTGGATAAAGTCTGGTGGAACTTTAGCCCTGGAGCTGGCTGGCAGTGGTGAGCTCCTGCTCCTCAGCCTCCATCCAGAGAAGGGACACTCCCTGCTGGACTCTGCTTTCTATTTGGAAATGGTATGACTTCAGGGACCCAAGGGGGATGCTCTTCTGTATCCTTCCTTGCTTGCTTCATTTTGGGTTTGTGGTAGAACTTGGTTAGTGGTTTGTTTTGTCTTGGATTTGGTTTCTGTTTTGTTTCTGCAAAAAATGACCATTGTTTTCATCTAAACTGGCCCCTCTGAGCTTCTGGACTGTTTCCTTCTCCAGATGGTCAGGATTTGTACCTGGTCTCTGCTTAACAAACAGGTTTGTTGTTAGTTATTTTTTTTCTCATTTAATATAGGCTTTTATAATAGCTTTGGTTGTCCTTGGTGTTGTTTGTGCCTCTCTGCGGTCACGTTGGTTGTTACGGATTAAATGTGGTTTTCTGCCTTGAGATCTCACTTCTTTCAGAAATGACCTTGCTTTTTTTAATTGCAGTTATTTACAGTTATTGGTAGTGGTGCTTGAGCTGCTGGCACTGGTGCTTTGGGTCTGGCTGGTATGCAGGGACTTTTTTATCCCAGTTTGTTTTGCTCACTGTGAGTATTCTCTACTCACTGGATACTCTCACCATTAAACCCCAGACCTGCTGTTCCTGTTCTCATTAGCCCAGATCCCTGCGTGCTCAGTTATATTTGTGATGCTCTAAGAAATCCAGATTTGCTCAGTACTGGGTATTTTTTGAGGTCAGTGCTGGTTTTAAGGTTGATTTATAGTGGTGGGAACCAAACCATCAAACAGAAGGGTTTGGAAGATGGAGTACTGTGAGAGGGATGTCTTCTTAAAGGGTTTTAAAGCTTGACTTAAAACTCCTGTATGTATTTATTAACCGGGTTTAAAACTCCCAAATCTTCAGTTACTGGTGATTTTAAGGTGGGTTTGAATTCATCCTTTTATTTTAAAAGATTTCATGATTTTCAGGGTGTTCCCCTTTTTTCTTGTGTTGCATAAACTTCCGAGGTGCTCCAGGCTGGCTCTGCCCTGCTGTACGATCCCTGGGGTGTGTCAGTGTGGGAATGGGGACCTGTCCAAGCCATGGGCAGTGCCTGTGTTTGTTGTACCCAGCGAGGCAGGATCGCTGTGGAGGTCCAACCTGATCTCAAAGCTGTCTCTCCCAAAGGAGCTGCTGTGGCTGAAGGATTTCTGGGTTCTCTGATGACACAAAACTTGAGTTAACCTTGCTGTCCCCATAACAATCTGCAGGACCTTCTGTAGAGACCATACTCATCCCTGTAGGAAGTTGTGCTGCATGTGGCCAGATCTAATCCCAGCAGAGACACAGGGATGGGCAGGAGCTGAAGTGGCAGGAGCTGTGGGATTGGGATCTGAGTCCCCCTGGCACTGTGATAAGGGGTGTCACACCATCCCTCAGCTGCTTGGGTTTAAAAATGCACCAAGAAGTTGCATTTTTTAATGTGATGCTTTTCTCAGAGGAAGCTCCCAAAATGATTGTCCCTGGAGAGGGCAGGGATTCTTCCTGCAGTGAGCAGAGTGGGACTGCTGGTGGGAAGCCTTCAACAGAGGGGCTCACTGTGCTGACCCAGAAGCAGCATCCTTCTCATCACCTCCTAAATTTCTTGTGGAATTGGCTAGGAAATTTTCCTCCTCTTCCACTTTTCCTGCTGACACTGAGAGCTGGGATATAAAACACCAGGATGTGAAAGAGGAGGGTCGCTCACGTGTGACCGTCACTTTTGGGACAAGCCAGACCGACAGCCACAGGGTTGTCCTGCAAAGGGGGTCTCCTGGGGAAGCTGTGGGAATGCCAGACCTGCAGTGGCAGGTTTGCTGGATTTGCTGCAGCAGCTCAGCAGGGAGAAGGGCCCTGCTGCAGAGCTGTGGCCTCGCTGCATGTGCAGCACTGGTGGCTCCTGGCTCCTGCTCGGATCCACTCTGTGCACATTGCGCTTTCCTCAGCTCTTTTGTTAAAGTTGGGCAGTGAGGAGGCTCAGGGTCCTAAATGGAGCTTGTGGAGTGGTGGTGGGATGAATTTGTGGCTTCAATCCCTTCTGATGGATTCTGAGCCCCAGACGCTGCTCGGACACCTCTAACTGCAGCATCCACGCGAAGCTGCAGAGCAGCCAGAGCCCTGTGGGAATGTTCCCCTGGGATGAGAGAACCCTGTAGCATCCCTGAGGCTCCTCCAGATCCATTCCTGAGAAGCCCAACGAGGGCTGCAGTGGTGGTGGCCCCGTGCTGGATCCTCCATGGGCAGCTGTGGGTTCCCTGTGCTGTTCCTGGGGTCATTCCTAGGAACCTGCTCCAGCAGCTCTGCTTTTCCCAAGCCCATTTAAATCAGTGGATGCATTCCTATTGACTGTTTGGAGCTGCAGAGTGCCCCTCGGAGCTAATTAGTAATTAGAGGATGCCAATTAACCACGGTTCCCCAGGCTCTGCTGCTTTGCTGGTGCTGCTGGGTCGGAGAAGGAGGGAACAAAATGGAGCCCAGTGCGAATATGTTTCATCTGGAGAGCAGGAGAAGGGTGGAGCTGCTTGTTAAATGGCCAGCAATCCAAGTTTTAAAAGGATTTATGAGGGCTAGATAAAATCATGTACTAAAGGCTGTCTTGAAGCCTCTGTTAAGGTGGAAAATGCTTTCTAAGCTTAGAGCTTGTTTCACTGTGTTTTCCCTCTTTTGGACCTCCCAAAATTTTACAGGTACAAAAGTTCCAGCTTTATTTACTCCATGATGTTTAGCCTAAGGAGAATGAAAAACAGATTTGCACTCCCAAAATTACAAGTGCTCAGTTGTTCTTCTGTGTAACCTGTGGATTATGTGCCTGCCCACCTTCGGAAATGTGGTCTCTAAACTGTGGCCGAGTTTAAGGAATGCTCCTGAGGCTGAGCGGTTTTTGCTGCCATTGCCAGGGGAGGCTTGGTCATTCAACCATGAGTTTTCCCACTTGTTGGATCACTTCTTACTCTCCAGTGTAAACTTGGTGTTCGGTGGAGCCCAGAGGAGCAAATCCATGGTCTTGATGCTGTGGGCAGGCAGCAATTTCAGACCTTTTGGGGGTATCTTCTTAAATTCAACTTTCAAAATTAATTTTTCTGTCTAAAAAGTAGCTGAGATGTTAAAAGTGCTGCTTTTATATTATTTTTTTAATATAAGCATTATTAACTCAACTCTTGCTTTCACTATACCCAGTTTTACAATAAGTAAAACTCCAGCTCTCTTTTGCCCTGACATCTCATTTCTCCATGTGTAGAAACCCCTCAAAATAATCATTAAATTAAAAAAAAATAATCTTTGATAGCAGACTGTTGCTCCAAGCCTTTCTCCGTGGTCTCCCTTCCGTACGTGTTGTGTCTGGGCTCCACTGGCTCTGGGAGCCGTTAATCTTCCTGGTGTTTTCTTCCCTGCGGCAAATGAGACGCAGATGTTCCCATCTGGAAACTTTGCTCCCGCCACCGTGGTTTCGCTCGGAGTCGGAGGCTTTGGAGAGCAATGCAGCAGGCTGAGACTTTTAAGAACTAATTTTTTGCCATGATTGTGATAATTGCCTGTTTGATATCTATAACTGCTTTCATTTTTCATTCTGAGTGCTTTAGCCCAAGGAGTAAATAGTGTGGAGGAGGAAATATTTCTTAATATTGTTATAGGAGTGGGTGATTAAAAAAAAAATAGTCTCGATTTTGTAATGTTAAATGGAATGATGAATTAATGAAAAATTACCAAAATACTTAGCAGTAACTAAGCAAATGAATTAGTGAGCAAGTCTGGCTTTGCTGAATGAATGACCTGTCCCAGGTTATAACCCAGCCAAAAGGGTGGTTTGGGGAGGCTGGAGCGCTCCCCTCGATCCCCAAAGTGCTTCCTATCCTAAAACTGCAATGCAGGCCTTGGTTTCCAGGAATACATTCTCCTGGCATATATTCCAGGAGCATATCCCTTCCTCCAGGGTGGCTGTCTCTGATGGAGGCAGAGCAAGCGGCTGCTGAGGATGAGGAGGGTTCCATGGGCACCGTGGGTTCCCTGGCAGAGCTCACAGCCTCCCTTTGAGAGAGTGATGAGCCAAAGCTGCTGCCAGGGTCATCAAGGGATAAACCTGGATCCCTAAAACTTATTTGTAGGGGTGCTAGTGGTGTGGGAAGGGAATGGTGGTGGTGTGGTGGTTAGAGCAGCAACAGCTCCGGGGTGGAAGTGACTGTCAGGGCAGCTTTCATGCTCTGAGTAACTATTCCCTGCCTCCTTCCTGGAAAAGGAAGCAAGAGAGTAGAGGCTACCCCAGCAGGGTGGTTTGTGTTCTTGTAAAATCAAGATATGACCAGTATTTGGGGGCTTGATGTTCAATAATTCTGGGGCATGTTGGATGTGATGGTTTGTGGGGTGAATCCTGAATCCATGGGTTTGGTCCTGGTCTGAGTCCGTGGCCCAAGAGGAAAGCGGAGCTCGGGAGGCAGGAATGCCGTGCAGGCAGGTTTGTGCTGATGGGTCTGACACGGCCATGGCACAGGCAGAGCTGCAGCTGCAGCCGCCCTGTCTGGGTGGGAACTGCTCTGAAATCCAACCTGTGCTACCGCTGAGTTTGTAGAGCCAGGCACATTAATAGGATTTTATAAAAATCACTGAAGGGCAAGACGGATAAAGATCTGCAGTCTGCCTTCAGGAATAAATTATTAATCTTATTTCCCTTATTAACTGCTTTCTGGACTGCTTGCGAACGATAACATACTTTGCTCTTTCAAGTTCTTCTATCTGAGTTTCACATTGAATTGAGATTTAAAGTGAAACAGCTGTGTGTGGGAGAGGACTAGATGGCAATGGAGATACACGCGTTTATTTTTGATTTATAAAATGCCTATCCCAGGCTCAGCAGCTCCCTCCTGTGTGATGCAAGGCTCTCCTGTGAGGTGCCAAGCCCTCTCCACTCCCACAGCATCTTACAGCTCAGGAGCCGGGATGTGCCATAAACCCGAGCTAAACAGGGTAAAAATAGGCTGATCACATTGAGTGGAGGAAGTATCTGCACAGTGACATGAGTTACCCACTGCAGCAGATGCTGTAGTATCATCTTGGCCAACCCCATGGCGTGGAGGGAGGAGGATGGAGAAGTGTGACCAGCCCTTGCTGGTGACCTGGTTTTGCCACGCACTCATGTCCCCCGGTTCTCGCTGTAAATCACCTTTTGTTGCCTCGAGCAAAGAAAGACCCCTAGAAACCACCCTACATGCAAATAAATGTCAATATTTGTATAGGAAAGTCATCTTGACTACAAACCTCCCAATGTCTCACTCCTCCAAATTGGGACAGACCCAACCATCCCTTTTTTCCAAAAGCTGCCGTATTGGCTGCCTTGCTCCTGATGTTTATCTTCAGTCTTCCCTCTCCATCTCTTTTTGAGATGCAAAAAGGTAAAATACTACTTTTCCCTTGACGATGTGATTTGAGTTTGAGCTTGGGGGAAGCTGTCTGGAAGCAGGTGAGGGAGGGAATTGTGGTGGAAAAGCATTCAATGGCATCTTCTGGAAGCCTGAGTAATGATACTCTTACTTTGCATGTAGATCACCTCTCATCTGCATGCCTTGGAGAACTGCAAAGGTGCTCTACAGATGGCTTAGAGCCATCAAGGGGAGGGAAAGGCAACCTTGGAGCGGAGGAAAGATGTTAATAAAATTTAAATGTAATTCTTCCCATTTCTCAGTTCCTAAATGTGAAAAATATTAGCTTGGTGGAGACTGAAAACAGATGGTGAGCAGTTGGAGCAGATAAGCATGTTATTCAAAATAAACATTCGCCAAAGCTGGGGAGGTGGCGAACCATATTTCATTTCACCCTATTTACATTATCAGGTCAGGTTACACTGATGCTGCCTCTCGTCTGCATTCAGACGATCAACAGGGACCCTGTGATGAGCCAACTGCAGCACGTCCTCCTCAGCAGGGCTGGCATGGGTGGGCTTGGGCATTTCCCTGGCCTGGCCTCCAGGATCATACATCGAGCTAGTTGTAGAATTACAGAATAGTTTGGGTCAGGAGGGGCTTTTAAAGGTCATCCTGTCCACCCCCCCTGCCATGTGCAGAGGTGTCCTTGGCTATAGGCAGGGTCCTGCCGGCACCAAGGTCTGTCCCTCCTCTGTTTCCCTCATTCCAAAGGCCTCTCTCTCTCTCCACTGAGCCGAGTTTGGTGTTGCTTCATCTTAAACCAGGGAATCTGCACCATGTAAATGGTGGGGAAGGAAGTTCCAAGGGCTGTTTGTAGGAAGGGTTCATTTTGCTGACTTGTAGGTGATTTATAATTCATGCCTCTAGTCCAAGGGCTCACAATTAGTGTCAGGGCCAGTGGAAGGAGGTGTGGCTGGAGTGTGGCTGATCTCCCTTGCTCTGAGGGATGTTTTGGGATGGGCTGAATTGCTTTTGGGGGTGTCTGCCTGTCTGTTGGCTCCGGAACAACTTCAGACCTGGCTTGTAGGTGACTGAAGAATTGTTCCTGCTGGATCTTACCTTGGCTGTTGTTACTGGGACAGTTCTCCAGTCCCTTGTTCTCAAGAGGCAGGTATGAATTTGGAGCTTTGAACTTTTTGAGGTGAAGAGTAGCTTTTTGAGTTATGAATATGTTCTGCCTGTTCTAGATGAAAGTTGAAAGCATCTGCTTTGATTAACCCTCTTCTTTTTGTCTGAAACTGTTACATGCTTTCCCTCCTGAGACTGAACCACTGGCAAACCCTTGTATACAGCCTTTTCCTCAAAAAACATCTTTGTTAATT
This sequence comes from Pardalotus punctatus, assembly GCA_013400915.1. NCBI lineage: Eukaryota > Metazoa > Chordata > Aves > Passeriformes > Pardalotidae > Pardalotus > Pardalotus punctatus. The sequence continues at coordinate 25,525 of VZTX01026625.1, read as the reverse complement.
TACGTTTTTTCAGTGTAACCATTTAGTGGTCAAAGCTTTGGTGGCAAGGTCTGATTTTGAGTCTGTTCTCTGTCCTACAAGCTGCCAAAGGGAAAAGCAAACCCTTACCTGGGCACTGATGGTGCAGAGCTGTCTTGTGTTTCACGTGATTTCCTTCTTATTTCTTCCAAGGTATTTGACAGTTTGTCTTCTGCAGAAAGCTGGAGAAGTCAAGTTTGGCACATGGGTTGGTGAGATGCAGTTCCAGCTCTTTGCAGCTTAATTAAAAATGAGAGCTCCAAAACCACTCCCAGGGCAGGCAGGTTCATCCTTCCTCCTTAACTCTCGTGCCAGGGAATCAAGGTGGGATCCTACCCATGCATCAGGAATGGCTGGAGATCTCCATGTTCCTGCTGTAGGAGCCCTCCAAACTCCCAGCCACAGGTTTTAATTCCATGCCCTGTGAGGGAGGAGGAAAGGCTTTGCTGTCTCAAGCTGACAGCAGGGTTTAAACCTGCACATACTCCATGTGCTCACTCAGGGAGGTGACTGGATTAAATTATGTCCATGCAGACACTGCAGTGCAAATTCAAATAAAACATTCACATTTTCTGCACTGTAACAGTGGCTCTTCCTCTCTCTTCCCTTGGTCTTAGCAAATCCATAGCTCTGCCATGGAATCTAGATCGAGGCTTTCTCTTGAGCAGAGTGGAGCACTTCCTGATAGTGCCTTGCTGACTGTTGAAACTGTGTTTTGAACTTTGGGAAGAGGATGAGGAGACCATGGGTGTCTGCCTGCCTCACTGTTGCTATTCTCCAGTTCCTAATCTTGGTTTTTTGGGGAAGGTAACATCCAGTTCCCCTCAGGCGGTGTTTTTATTTCTTCCTCATCACTTAGTTTATTCTGTAATTGCCAAAGGAATTTAAGGATTAATCTAAATTCCAGTGTACTTGAGATACTCCCAAACTTGTCACTGTATTTTTTCTTGTGCCTTTCCTCTTTCCTCAAGCCAACAGGCATGAAGAGATTAATAAAGCAGCTTCTTTATACAGTTTATACTGCAAGTAAATGCTGACCATTCGTCAGAGGTTACCTGTCACAGCAACACTCTCTTTGTACTAAACACCATAGGTGGAAGACTTCTTTAAAGAAAATAAATAGGATGAAATGTGTCTGGAGTGGGTGTTGAAACTGCCCCCTCTGAATGTGCTGTGGTGTCGGAGAGCTGGGAATGCAGGAGTGGGATCAGTCAAGACCCCAGATTTTCTCTTGGCGTCTTGTCCCGTCATCTCACTTTGCTCTTTCTCCTCTCCAGGAAGGAAAATCATCAGCTGCACTTAATCTTGACATATGTTCCTTTTTAATTTGTTACGCCAGGATGGGAACTGGAGCAGTGAAGGAAATCTGGTGCACACCAACAGCCAGAGCGGAGGCAGATGAACCTGGGGCCCTGCAGCGTGTCAGGGAGGGAGGGAGCGAGGGCTCCAGGTGTAGGCACAGCTCTGGGGCTTTCCAGTCTCTTGCACACCTGGGCTCTTTAAATGGGACACGTGAATATATAGGGCAGGAGCACAGCCTGCTCTGTGCCTGCAGCTGCCCCTGCCCAGCCAGCAGCTCGAGCATCTGAGATCTGAAACTCAGCACTGCAAAATCTGTGCTGCAGAACCCGCTGCCGTCGGGAGGAGATGGAATTCCTGCATCCAGCCAAGATTAAAACAGCGTCTCATCGGGTTTGTTTTCTCTGAGTTGTCTTCCCATGTGAAATTCCAGTGAGTTTGAGGCTGGGAATGCAGCTCTCCCACTCAGGTGTCCATGTCAAAGCTGAGCAGGGTCACTGCAAAGTTTGGACATTGGGCAGCTTGGCAGCCAAAGTGTTCTGCCATAGACGTGTCTGATCTGCTCCTGCAGGCACTGCAGAGAAGTAGGGACAGCATTTGTGTTCCTAATCCAGCTAGGGTTTGGAAGGAGGAGTTTTTGAAGGAAAACAATGGAATTTTTCCAGTTTGGTAGGTGTCCTGCTCTGGTATTTGGAACATTCAGTCATAGACAACAATTATTCTTGTTAGAGTATCATCCAAAATCTATAATAGCATTTGATTCTCTAGGTGAGTGACACAGTGGAGTTGCACACGTTTTGAGGAGCATCTCTGCATCCTCCCTGTGCATCTGGAGGCAGAGCTGAAAAGTTGCTTTTGTTGAGCCAGTAAATGTTTCTGAGTGGTGGAAGTGAAAGAATGAGACCAGGAAGGCAGCATTTCTCCAGGGAGCAGCTCACTGGCTCAGTTTTAGCCCCAGGTCAACTCAAGGCTGACTCAAGCCCTTGGTTGCAGCCTGGTTTGCTCACATGATTCTCATTAAATGGACGTGTTTAGGCTAAAAATGAAGAGCTTCAGAAAGATGGTTTTTATCTGCATTTATAGATGCCCTAGGTCATTAGCAGGAAGCTTTTAAATTTAACAATCCTGTTTGCTTCTTGTCTGTTGGAGTGGGCTTGGAAAAGAAGGTGTTGGTTTCTTGTGGGCTTCAGTTTTGGTGTCTCACACAGTAGCTGGTTTTATTTTGGGGTTATAAATTCCATGTGAAATTCATCTCCCTCGCTGTAAATTAACCAAATTAGTTCTGCTTTCTTAGTGTGCCCTAGGAACATTTTAGGAAGGAATAGGAGAAAACATAAGGATTTCAAGCTCTCCAGAGGATGGCAATGTCAGATTGGCCATGTACACCTGGGAAAAGGGGTTTCATGGGAAGAGGGAGAAGAAGAGGCAGGTGGGTGACAGTGGGTCCCTGGGTGGTCATCAGGCAGCTGACACCAAGTGCTGGACAGGCACAACTAGGGCTATTTTGATAGAAAAATTTGGGTCATTCGGCCATGTTTCACTTCCTTGCCTGGACTCAGACTTTTTGTGGTAGAAATACCCCTAATTTTGTGCACAAAATCCGCTCTCTCACTGTTTTGCTGCATTTATTTAGAGAGGAAAGAAAGTCAGGGGGTTTTCCCTGGTCGTGCTGATAAACTCACCTGCTAGAATAGGTGCCTACATGTATAAATGATGTTATATTCCTACATCAATGCATGGTTATTCATCTGAGTATCGTATTCATGCATGGGGATGACAGGGAGAGTCTGCACATCAGGGTTCAATTGTAGGGAAGTTGGACCACATGGATGTGAATAGTAGTTTGCAATATGGAATTAATGTAGTTATTATATGTTAAAATTAATAGTAGTTTCCCATGGCTTCAGTATCTCCCCACTTCATGAAAGCAAAGCCAAGGATTTTTTTCCTTTTCTTGAAAGCAGGCTTAGATAAATGAAGACACAAATGTTCTGGGACGTGGGTTTTGTAGCGATTCCAACCCCAGTTATTCCACCTGCGCTGACAGGGCAGGAAAACATGGATTTTCAGTGTGTATCATTCCTGCTTTCCCTTCCTGCAAACAGCAGAAAGAAATTGCTAGGAATAACGAAGTTCATTTGTTACCTCGCTGGCATTCCCCATGACTTGCCATAAGGAAAATAAATGAGGCAGTTTGGTGGCAGAGCAGGTGCTGGGGCTGACAGAGCAGATCCCAGGCAGCAACACGAGGGCTCAGGTGCCAGTTTGTGTCTTTTCTGCTCTTGAAAGCAGCGTTTTTGTTGTTGGGAGTGGAGAAGTAGCGGGTTTGTGTTGTATTTCAGCACCAAGTTTGCCACCTATTCAGTGCTCTGTGGGAATACAGCATTTAATTGCTCTGCCCAGGCTCAAAAGCTGAGTTTCTTGCAGCTGACAGATACTGGTTAGAAGTGTGGATAACAAATTCGGTGGTAATTGTCCCAAGGCCAGCTTGCATCGCTGGAGAGCTGCAAGTTGAGTTGAGGTCTCTCACTCACAGCCTGAGCTGGGGTGCAGCTGGACGTGCCGGGGACAGGGCTGTGTTCCTGGGTGGGACAAGCTGCTCACATCTCGTTAGTGAGTTAATTGAGCGAGGAGAGGGGCAGCTTGATGTGCAGGAGTCGGGACCATCATCTCAGAGGGGTGATTGGTTTGGGGTCACGGACACTGGAGACACTGGCAGTACAATACAGGGCACTCCTGGAATGGTGTTGGCTCCCACAGGAGCTGCGCTTTGGAGACTCTCAGGCTTTGTCTGCTGGGTTGTCTGTATTTTAAAAAACAAAAATACCCCAANAGCCTGTCTGCCTGACCTCTCTACCTGCTTCCACAAATCCCACCAACAACAGAAAAGCAAACCTTACATTGGCATGTTTCCTCCTTTTTGTTTCGTGAGGCTGATCCCAGCCACTAGGGCTGGGAGCGTGGTCACGCTGTTCCCTGAGCTGGGATGTCCCTCGGAGGCTGGAAAGGAAGCTGCAGTTTGAGCTGGTCGTATATCAGCCACTAGAGACTGCACACAGGAGAGGGGCTGTGAATAGCTGATTCCAGCCCATCCCTGCAGCCCCGGGCCCATTCTGGTCACTTCTGGCACAGCACAAATCCCGATTACCTGTTGCAGGCTCCCTGAAGCTGTGGTTCCTCTGGAAAGGCTCAGCAAGCTGTGTGTGGGCACATCTGAGGAGTATCAGAGATCCTGGATGGGGGCAAAGCAGAGCAAATGGACAGAAATACCATGAAAAGCACCTTCAGGCAGGAGGGGTGAGACGGTGGGGTCAGGAGGCTGGGATGGTGAGCACGGGCACCATGAGCATGACCTGGGTGCCCGTCCCCAGCTTGGGGCTCCAGGGAGCAGCGTGGGAGCCTTGCGTGCCTTCCCCCAGCTCTTACCTTCACCCTTGCGACTGTTCCCGGTGTGCTGGGGGGGAAATGCGTGCCATGAGTGCCACTAAGCCTTGCCACCTTCTCTTGGTACAGTTGCTGGTGAGAAGAGGGTGCCAGTGATGCCCGGATCGCCCGTGGAAGTGAAGATCCAGTCCAGGTCCTCTCCTCCCAACATGCCGCCGCTGCCCCCCGTCAACCCCGGCGGCCCTCGGCCCGTGTCCTTCACTCCGGCTGCACGTAAGGCCCCAGAAATGCCGCTTTTCCTGGGAGCAGCTCCAGCCAGGAGGGAAGGCTGTGCTTCCAGAGCTCACCAGGGATGCCCCAGCCATCAGCCAGGGCACAGCAGTCAATGCCGCCTGGTGTGAGGGAGGGGGCTGGGGCTTTTCTGCAGTTCTGTCATGCATGCAGGGCATAAAACAGAGTGTGTAGTCCCCCTTTGCCCCCCTGCCTCCTCCTGCCTTGCTCCTGGTGCTGCCTCGAGTTCTTCTCTTTGCAGGTGCAGCCTTGATTTCCACCATAAACTCCTTAAGAAATTGAATCTTTTATCAGGTCGGCTTCAAGCAAGCCAAGAGCTGGGCTTTCTGCTCTATCTTTTGGAGGAGTTAATTCCCACTCTGCTGTATCTCACTTTGCAGACAGCATTCCTGCAGCTGAGATTAAAAAGTTTTTCTTTTTTTTAATTTCTCAGCCTTGAAAATTCCTTGCTGTCCATCCAGATTCTCTTTTCTCCATCTTCTCTTTATAATCTTTCCTATTAAGCTGCTGTCGGTGCTGATCCTGCCCAGCTGTAGCAGAGCCTTGCACCCACTTCTAGCAGAGAGTTGCTCAGAGGTGACTCCATGGATGGAAAGGACCTTCAGCCTTTTCTTACAGCCTAGAAAGAGTCTTTTTTTTCCTCCCTTAGCCAACATTTAAGCTATTTAATGTCTTTTTAAAAGCATTGTTCCGGAGCAAAGCTGCTTTACTTTGTTGGGCATGGAGTTATCTGACCCCTGCACATGGCATGTACATATTTTCCATGCCCTCCTCACCCCTTTTCCCTGCACAGAGTGTTCCCTAGCTGGTTCTGCATTGCTGTGCTGTCCACGAGGGTGTCTGGGCTATCTCACAGTTCCATGCTGGCAGTGGGATTCGGAGATTTCCAGCCCAGCCTCCTGGAGGACACACTCTGCTGTGCTGCGTGGTGCTGGCAGCAGCACTAATCACTGGGTTATCCAGCCAGACACATTGTCCCCATCTTTATGTGCTCAGGCGTTTTTAATGGCTCTCCTTTTGCTCAGGCAGAAAAAGACCATTAGCAAAGTGACAGAAATTAATTTTTCCAATGAGGATGCTTGGCACACTGTTAAGGGCCAAGAAGCCTGAATCTGCTGATTGCAGATGACTTAATTGCCTCTTTTCAAGATAGATGAGATGCAACCTGTGGGGAAGTTTGTCTTGCTTCTTCCTTTCTCATTTACACCAGAGAGTCCTGGTCACTCAGGGGGTGTGTGACTTGCCCTGTCAATGCCCACAGCTTGGACAGGTCAGCTGGAGCAGTTGGAACAAAGCCATGCCTGCCTATGAATCACTAACACAGCAAAGCAGCAGAATCTTTGACTGTGAAGGACCTCAGGCAGAATTTAAGAGTAGCCCTAGGTGATGACTTTGTCTCCCAGGAGTTCTCTCACCCTGCTGTCCCCAAACCAGCCATCCCACTGGTCTCACTAGGCTGCCTCACTTGTTCCAGCTCTGTGCTCTCACCTGGAAGTGGAGGTGCCAGCCCAGCTTGTGGTCTGTGGTGGAGCAGATCCTGGTTGTGCAGGATCAGATAACTGCCAGCTGGCCTGCGGTGACGCCGTTGGCAGAGGGTCAGGAGGGGTGAGCCCAGAAACACAGAGACAAGTTATGGGGCTGAGTCTAACGGCTGATGGCCCCAGCTCTGCTTCTGTGGCATCTCCCCATCCACCAACATCCTCTGCTCCCTCCTTGGAGCCTCTCCCAAGGGTCCCCTGCAGCCCCAGGGGTGTCTCACAGCCCCTCTTTCTCCCAAGGTATAAATAGAGCCGGTTGGTCTCCCCAGATTTTCATCTGAAACAGTAAGAGGAAGTGAAATAGAGAAGGGGAAAAGCGCCTCAGTTGTGGCCACTGGAGAGTGTGGATCTGCACAGCCTTTGCTGTTTGAGAGAAGCTTCTCTTGGCAGCTTCACCCCTATTTCTAACCCTTTTATAGTGAAATAAATGCCTTTATGGGTAATTGCCAGAGGCCTTGCCTTTCGCACAGCTCTGGTGTGCTCTGGAGCTGTACCTGTGGGCAGGTCCCGACATCCCTGTTGTTTTGCTGCTTTGGGAGCGTGGACAGGAGTTTTCCAGGTTGCTGTGCTCCATAACGAGAGGCATGAGCTCACATTGCCTCTGCACCTCCATCCTCTCAGTGCTGGCCTTCACCTTCATCTCCTCATCTCTCTGTCTACAAAAGGCCATGTCTCTGTTAGCCCCCAGAGGGGCTGTCACCCCTTGGTTAGCAGGAACCACCTTTGATGGTGTCTGCAGCCTTATCTTTCCTTGCATCTTAACTGACTCTGGTTAAGTTTCCCTCCTGTGCTCACCACGAAGGTCCAGGTGTGTGGAGCCTTTCCAGCCTCCAGCACTGCCATGCCTCAGGGTGGTTTAACTGTTCAAGTACCTCCTGTCTTCTCCGAAAAACCCCTCACTGAGCTCAGCAGGATGCATATGATCCTCATGAAGCTGCAGCAGAAATGTTGGCATCCTTTTTTTTGCAAGTTGCTGCTCCTCCCACAGGCAAGGGCCAGTGCTGCCAGGTGGTTTCAGGGCTTCTCTGACCACCTTCATTTGAAATGGTTTTTATACCCTGTGTCCCCCTCAGGAGCACTTAAATCCCTCAGGGAGTCAGGGCTGGGTTTTAAGGATAAACCCAGTGGATCAGCTGTGACTATACTCTGAAATTCTGCGTTTATACCGAGCTGCGGCCCCAGTGCACAGCTGCTCATCAGACAGGGCTCGGCATTGTGCAACCACGGCGCGGGGATGTCAACAACTTATTCTAATCCCTTGCTGAGTTCCCAAACTTCCAGCCCTTCAGTCTGTTTCGACATGCTCACCACTTGCAGGAGGCAGAGTTGCAGATGGGACCAGGTTGGAAAAAACAACTGTGTTTGCGAAACTGCCTGTAAATCCTCAGGGAGGGACAGCGGGCACGGGGCAGGATCTGCCAGCCCTCCTGGGGTGAGGTGGAGCCACCTGAGCTGCCCCCCATCAGCAGCAGCCTCCTGGCTGGAGGATGATCCCCTTCAGCACCAGACTACAGGGATGTGCCCATCTGGTGCTCAGCATCGCTTCTGTCTCCCCTTTGCAGTGCCCAATGGGATAAACCATTCCCCCCCAACGCTGAATGGGGCACCATCCCCACCCCAGAGGTTCAGCAATGGTCCTTCCTCATCCTCCTCATCCTCACTGACCAACCAGCAGCTCCCAGCCACGTGTGGAGCCCGGCAGCTCAGCAAGCTGAAGCGCTTCCTCACCACCCTGCAGCAGTTTGGGAATGACATTTCGCCGGAGATCGGGGAGAAGGTCCGGACCCTCGTCCTGGCACTGGTGGTAAGTCCTGCACCATCCTGGGCTGCCTGCCTTTCCCCAGATCCCAGCAGCCAGCACCTGCCCCCACCACACAGTGCTGTCTGTTTGCATCTTTGCTGAGCAAGACTGTTATGTTTGTGCTTCCTGGGAAACTCAGTGACTTCTTTTTTCTTGTCTTTGCTGGATTTCAAAAAGCTGTTGGTTCTGTGGCTTAGGCATAAGCTTGTGTGCAGCTGAACTTAAGTTAAATTCCTGGAAGAAATTGGACAAAGCTTTCCTGTAAATCATAGAATCACAGAATGGTTTGAGTTGGGACCTTAAAGATCATCTCATTCCAACCCCCTGCCATGAGAACACCCTTCAAACCCTGATGAACAGGTCTTGCTGCAGAATTGTACCCAGTATTTGCAGGTATACAGAATAACTGGGGGAAATGCTGTCCAGAGCATTGGACATCATACTCTATGTGCTCTGCAAGGGCATGGAGTGACAGGACAAGGGGGAATGGCTTTGAACTGAAAGAGAGGAGGTTTGGATTGGATATTAGGAAGAAATCCTTCTCTGTGACGGTGGGGAGGCCCTGGCACAGGGTGCCCAGAGCAGCTGTGGCTGCCCCTGGATGCCCGGCAGTGCCCAAGGCCAGGCTGGACAGGGCTTGGAGCAGCCTGGGACAGTGGGAGGTGTCCCTGACATGGCAGGGGTGGAACTGGATGATCTTTAAGGTCCCTTCCCAGCCAAACTGTTCTGAGATTCTGTGACCTTAGACTGAGGCCCTGGAGCCCTGGCCAGCTCTGGTCCTGTGGGGCACCCAGTGGGTCTCCCAGGCTGATCTCTGCTTTTTGGCCCATTTCTTTTGAGGCTCAGCAGGCCCTGAAGGGAGCTAGACAGCAGCAGCCTGGGGCATTTCTGCTTCCAAGGCTGGCGTGGGCAGCAAACCTGTGTCTGTCCATGTCCTCAGGGGCATTCCCAGGGCTTAAGCACTGGGTGCAAAATGCTGCTGCTGCATTTATATAGCATATTTACTTCCATGGAGATAGAGTAGTACCTTAGCTTCCCCTTTTGGAAAGGGAATGTTAAGCTGTCCAGGTCCCCCTGGCTGTCATTCTCACCCTGGACTGTGGTATTTGCTGCAGGGGTTAGTTTTCTACATGCAGATTATTAAATGCTGCTGTTTCAGGGATTCCCCAGCCTGAGCAGCACCAGGGGATGCAGGGCTGGACCAGGAGAGGACCACAGTGAGCAGAATGCTGATGAGGCTCCATGGATAGGTTGGATGAGGAGAAGTGAAAGGGAGGAAGGAGAGGAAGGTGTGCAGCTCTGAGCAGCTGGGGTTGCAGTCTGCCTCCCCTCAGCCTGCCCCAGCATGCAGGAGATGCCAGCTGGGTCCTGCTGCCCCAGACCCAGCCTCTGCCTCCCACCCTGGAGCTGGGAGGGTGCTGGGCCAGCCAGTTCCCACCCCTCTCCTGGTGCAGCATTCCTATTCCGCTGGCCTGAGCCTTCCTGGCTGCATTCAGCAGGATCCAATGCAAACACTGTCAGTCCTGGAGTGGCAGATGCCGTCTCCCTCCCAGTTCTGTTCATTTGGAGCCGTTTCCCACATGTCTAAAAATAAGAACAAATTGCCATTTCATTTCTTATTTTCTTTTCTCAGAACTCAACGGTGACAATCGAGGAATTTCACTGCAAGCTGCAAGAGGCGACCAACTTCCCCCTCCGGCCGTTTGTGATCCCCTTCCTGAAGGTGACAGGGAGCTGCTGGGGCTTGATGACACTCTGTGTGCCTGCCTGTGCCTCTTGGCAGTGTGACATTGCTGGGAAAGCTCTCCTTGCAACACCCAGCAGTTCTGCTGGAGTCCAAGACAGACTGCACAGAGCGTAGCGGTGGCCGTGTGGGACTGGCTGACGTTGCGCCGTGTGCCGCATATGTCTGCTTGTGTGCTGGAGATAAAGGAGGCAAACCAAGCTCCATGTGGCAGCTTCTGAGCTTATAATCTTATTTGCAAATGTTCAGATCTAGAGTGTTTGAAGTGCTGGCACAGGGAGTCTGTCTGGGGTGGTTAAATCACAGAATGGTTTGGGTTGGAAGGGACCTTAAAGCTCATCCAGTTCCAACCCCCTGCCATGGGTAGAGACCTTCCACTAGAGCAGGTTGCTCCAAGCCCCATCCAGCCTGGCCTTGAACACTTCCAGGGATGTGGATTCCATAATATCTCTGGGTAACTAGATGCTGGAAGCACAGAGTACTTCTGTAACACTTGGATTTTGGGTCCACCAGCATCAGGCTCCTGGAAAAATACAGGTAAATCTGACAGTGCAGACACCAGGAGCTGGAGGATCCTGAGTGCGGCTCACGGGCCACAGGTTTTACTGCTCTGAGGGATTAATGAAGAACAAACCTTTTGGAACAGCTGGAAGCCCCTGCCCTGCTGTAATCCAGCCCTGTTCTTGTTTTCCAGGCCAACCTCCCGCTGCTGCAGCGGGAGCTGCTGCACTGTGCCCGCGCTGCCAAGCAAACGCCCTCCCAGTACCTGGCCCAGCACGAGCACATCCTGCTCAACACCAACACCACGTCCCCTGCTGACTCCTCCGAGCTGCTCATCGAGGTCAATGGCAATGGCAAGAGGCACAGTCCAGACAGGTAGAAAAACAGCTTTTGTCACGCGGCTCTGTTGTTAGAGTCGTGACTTTAGTTTTATCTTTGCTGCTGACAAAGCTTTGAGTGTCATCCAGGATCTTATCGCTCCCAACAACTGTTCTGACTGTTCTAAGACTCCAGTGACTGCTCCTACTGCACTGTGAATTCTGGTTGGGTTCCTCTTTCAGGCAGGTTCTGTCCCAGAGGGACTTTTGGGTAGCACTGAAAAGCCTGAGCCAGAGAGCTGAGCAGTTTTCCACCTCCAAGGCAGTGAATGGAGGCACTGGCAGGGCTGGGAAGGATGCGCTTCATTTTCCCCACTTTTTATTCCAAGATAAAAGTTGTTATGCAATTATGTGGAGCATGCCTCAGATTTATAAAAACTGTGAAATTTTAATTTGGTCATGCTCAGAGAGATGAATCACAACACTCAGGCATCCTGAACCCTTTTCTTTGACGGGGTCGCTTTGTGCATCGCCTCACAAATTGAGTGCATTTGTTTGAGCTCTCTGCATTTACCCCCTGGTAAAATCATTGCCGCCCGAACTCTGCTGATTCCAAATCTGCATCTTTCTGTGTACATTTCTGGGATGCTAAGGAATGCTGGTGTGATTGCAGGAGGGAAGACAGCAGCTTTGAGAGGGAGCCACTGCCGACAGAGCCTCCGGCCAAGAGGGTTTGCACCATCAGCCCCGCGCCCCGGCACAGCCCTGCCCTCACCATCCCCCTGATGAACCCCAGTGGGCAGTTCCACCCCACCCCACCGCCCCTCCAGCACTACACCTTGGAAGACATTGCCACCTCCCACCTCTACAGGGACCCCGGCAAGATGCTGGAGCACAGAGAGATCCGGGACAGGCACGGCGGGCTCGGTGAGAAAGCCTGGATAGGGGGCTCCTCGCTGAGCTTTGCTGTTGGTCCCTGCTTGGCCACTCGTACCCAAAGCCGTGTAATGCTGGGCATGTCCTCACGGCAGAGCTTTTGCAGGGAGTTCAGAGGAAACAACTCCCCATGGAAAGGTACAAACAGGGAGATTGTGAGTTTGTATTTGCCTGTGTGAAGGCTGGAGCCACTGAGGATGAGGAGGAAGGACTTGGTGTGTGACTTGAGTGTAACCTACCCAGCTGGCAGGGAGAGGGGGCAGGGAAGGAGAAATTAACTTTTCCAAGATCTCCAAAGCAGGAGAGCAGACTGACCCCCTGCCCTGTTTCTCTGAGGGATGTGTGGGAGGTGCATGATGTATTTCCAACAGGACAGTGTGAATCACAAGCTCTGAGCGGCTGTGAGTTTATAACAGGAGAACCAGCTCCACAAGCAGGTCAGAGCTGGAGCCACAAGTGGATTGTAGCACTTCCCAGACAGTGAAGCAGACAGGGAAAAAAAAAAAAACCACCAGCATGGAATTGCCCCTGTAGAGCTGCCACCTTGAGATGTGTTTTAAAATCCCAGCTGTGTGGAGCTGGAAATAGAGCTCTTTATCCTTGCTTTGGGGCCACTTCTCTCTCCATTGGTCCCTCTAATCCCTCTGTGGCTTGTTGCAGGATTGAATGGAGGCTACCAGGACGAGCTGGTGGATCACCGCCTGACGGAGAGGGAGTGGGCGGACGAGTGGAAGCATCTCGATCATGTAAGGAATGGCAGGGGGTGTGGGGAGCTCTGTGGGAAGCAGCAACCCGGTGTTCCACCTGCTCCAGTTGGTGATTTCCTTGTTGCTGATCCCATATCCAGGCTCTGCTGGTGGGGGAAGAAGCCGCCACAAGCAGGTGGATGGTGGGGAGGGCTGAGAGGAGCTGAAGCACTTTCCTGGCAGGTTTCTTCTGCCCATGGTCAGTGGAAATTAAAATCGGTGGTGAAGTGTCTGGAGCTGGGGAGCTTCTCCTGCAGAGCATAGCCTGGTGCTGCCATTGCCGGCTGAGCAACCAAACCCAGCCTTATCCCCACAGGGGTCTTTTCTGCCCCAGCCCTGGCCAGCACAAGTGCACAAATGTGCTAAGTGCAGTCAGGATATGGGCCTTACAAAACAAGTAAACCCATTATTATTGTATTTTGAGACTTTTTTTTTCCCTGAGGTGCCAGCCTTTTTTGTACCAAAAAAGGTACCAACAGCAAGACGTGGTGCTTCTGGCAGATTTTATGCTGAGCTTTTTCCTTCTGAGCAAGGCTGCTCCTCCAGGCACTTCACTGCTCTGTTTCCCTCAAAGAGATGGGATTAAAATTCGGCTTTGATCATAAATGCAGAGAGACCTCATGGTCTAAAGCTAATGGATTTTTTGGAGGGGATGGGGTTGGGCTGGAGCAGAGGCCGTTTAGCTGAATATTTGGAGTTAAGCTGTGACTGTGGAGCGCTGCACCAGGATCCTAACCAGCCCTAATCCCATAGGAAAGTGGTGGAGTTTTCCCCTCTGCATTTAGGAGCATGGCCTGGAGGTGTTGAGCTACCTCTTGTGGTGACCTCTTGTGTGTGACCCCACTCTGGGCAAACACCATTCCTGGGAAATGACCTCCCTGCTGTCTCACCTACCTTGGTTGGTCCATCCACGGTGAAATTCAGGATCCAACCTCGCAGGGCAAGACTGAGCGCTCCTTCCTCCCGCAGGCCCTGAACTGCATCATGGAGATGGTGGAGAAGACGCGGCGCTCCATGGCGGTGCTGCGGCGCTGCCAGGAGGCCGACAGGGAGGAGCTCAACTACTGGAAGCGGCGCTGCTCCGAGACGGCCGAGCCGCGCAAGGCGGGCGCGGAGCTGCTCAGCCGCCAGCACAGCCCCGCCAGCGCCGACTCCGTGGGCAGCGGTGAGCGGGGCTCGCGTTGCCGCAGCTCCGGCAGGCAGAGAGGGATGATTATTTATGCAAATGGTGGGATCCGTTTGGTTATGTGCTGCTGAAGTGTTTTTCTCTAAGCTTTGAGGAGAGACAAGTGGGGAAAAAAACTGGGATGCTCCTGGGTGAGCTGCTTTTGTCAACATCTGAAGGCACCTGTGAGCTTCTCTCTTGTCACTGCTGGCCAAAGTTGATCCAAAGCTGGTAAACCCAGGGGCAAAAAGGCAGGAGAGAGGTGTTCGTCTCCACTCCACTCCCCCTTCTAGTCCTTCTTGCCTAAAGGATTTTAAATGTCAAGGTCTACTTATTCTAAAAATATCAAAGGCTTTTTTAAGTGTAATAGCTACCTGTGTTACTAATTCTATTTTTGTATCATGAGTTAACTTTATCAAAGCTGACTAGTTTCCCCCTCCAGTATGCAGGGGTTTGACCCTATACAAAAAAAAACCAAGTCTACAAAAAAAAACAAGTCTAAAATGCTGATTTATTTAAATGTAATTCTGATTTCCATCCAAGCAAATACATTGCAAATCAAGTTCTGGGGAAAAAAAAACCCTTTGATTATTCAGTAATAAAAATGGATTTCTTCTAGCAAGAATGAACATCAATTTGATGTATATTCTGCTTGTTTGTATACAAATTATAGAGTGAATCCCCCGAAGGAATCCCTGTCTCCAGTTGTCACAAAGCCTGAGGAGCAGTGGGTGTGTGTGACAGCCTGGGGGGCACAGCCAACTTTTAGCCCTTCTATATTTAAGTAGATCACAACTAATACACTTCCAGCCCCGTGTTGTTAAAGGCGATATAATTCAAAATTTTTCTATAAATTGGGAACACTGTTGCTTTCTCCCCTCGTGGGACCTAGGGGTAATTTTTGAGCTCTATTGCTCTTGTGAGAAGGTGCAGTTAAGCATCAAGCAGCATCTCCAGGTGTCTTGGAGAGCAGTTTGTCCACAAGTTCAAGCCTTTGAATCGCCCTGGGATTGGGAGGTGCTGTGTTTAATGTAAACTGCTGGTCTATAGATTGATGCTCACAGCCTCTGGACAGTGCAGAAGTTGGCTGACATGCATTTATAACGTACATTTATAAGCACTGCCTGTTGTTTTAGAGTACCAGGCCATGGAAATAGGTTATACACTGTCATAAATTATGCAAGGTGCTAATTAAATGTTGTAATTTATCATCTGGGTGTTTGAGGAATGGCTTTAACCATAGGAATCCTCTGCTTTGAGTTTTAGCTGGTCAATCCTTCCCCACGATGTCTCAGGGTACCACTGGGCATGTGAGCAGCAGTTGGGTGAGATGAGGCTTTGCCAACCTTTCCCTGTGTCCCTTCCCCCAGCAGATTCCCTGCGGGAGTTCAGCAGCAGGTCGGGCACGGGCTATGTCACTGAGGAGATTTGGAAAAAAGCTGGTGAGTGCTTGCGGTGACCTCGGCCGGGGATCCTGCCGGATGGCCTGGGGTAAACACACACACTGCGGGTTTGCTGTGCTCAAACAGCAGGAGCCCAGCTGCGGGAACACCCTGGCACGTGCACATCTGGCTGCCAGCATCCCCACCCTGGCTTTTCCAGAGGGTTCTGCTCCTCTGGGATGCGGGCGGGGATCCTGTGGGACCGAGCCCGGCCTCGGCGCTCCCGGGAGCAGTTGGGATGCTGGCGCTGGGAACACACTGCTGGAAATGTTTCTCTGGGAGGCTCCCCCCGCTCCTGGGGCGGGTGGGTGAGGCTGCTCTTTCCTTCCAGAAGAAGCTGTGAACGAGGTGAAGCGCCAGGCCATGTCGGAGGTGCAGAAGGCGGTGGCCGAGGCGGAGCAGAAGGCGTTCGAGATGATCGCGTCGGAGCGGGCGCGCATGGAGCAGACCATCGCCGACGCCAAGCGCCAGGCCACCGAGGACGCCTTCCTGGTCATAAACGAGCAGGAGGAATCCACTGAGGTGAGGTGCCAGGGGACATCCTGGGAAGGGCTTTCCAAGGCTCACGGTGTCTCCAGGTCCTGCCTGGCAGAAAGCCTGCAGGTCCCCCACCCCTTTCATAGAGTCATAGATCACGTGAGGGGTTGGGTTGGAAGAGACCTCAAAGAACATCTTGTTTTACCTTTCTACCGTGGGTGGGGACACCTTCTGCCAGACCAGGGTGCTCCAAGCTCCATCCAGCCTGGCCTTCAACACCTTTTCCTTTTAGAAGTCTCTCTCCAATCAATAGCTAAAGGAATGCACTGACAACAAAAAAAGTCCCTTTTAGGTTTTGCTGGTGGGGAATCAGCCTAAATAATGTCTGCAGCACCCACTGGGCACTCTGAGCTGGATCCAGTGTAACGAGCAGGGATTTTGTGGGGTGGAAAGAGGTGTAGAAGCAAAGAGAAAAGGATGCTGGTGAATGCAGCTGTTTAGCTCAGATATTGTGGTGGGGAACTTGATCTGTGTAGAAAAGGAATTGCTGTTTGTGGGCAGAAACTGGGCTGCAGGAGAAGGTGCATGTTCCTGGTGGTCTGTACCACGCTTGCATGTTGGAAAAGAAAGGATGGCTCTTGGCTTGTCATAGCCACTGACACCTGCTGAATGGGTGCCTGAGGGAATTTCTTTCTACTCCTCAGTCATCAATTGCCCTCCCTGTTGCTTACAGGAAGTTCACTTGGTTAAACATTTGAGATTTTGGGCAAGGGGAATCATATGGCTGATTCCTGCACCACCACATCCCATCCACGTGAGCTTTGCTCCATGTTTTAATTTCTCTGCACAAGTGTGGGAGCAGAGGGTTTGTGTCTGCTGAACAGGAATCTGATGGAACATGCTGTCCATGTCTGCTGGGATGTGTGGGCAGCAGGTCCATCCCCTCCTCCTGGTGGGTTTCGGCTCACCTGGGCACCAGGGTCCCATGCACAGCCAGAACCATGGAATATTAGGTGTCATTCCAGAGAAGTTATGTCCATCCTGAAATTCCCAGTTAAATTGCTGAGGGTTGAACACACCAGTTGGTAAACACATGATGGGAGTGGGTGGAACTGCTCAGGAAGCTATGGAAGGAATGAGGCAAGTAGTGATTTCTCCCTAGGGGAATACCAGAGGAGTGTCCTCCTCCTCCAGCTGTGCTGGGGAGCGATCTGGGAGCCCGGGAGCTCCTGAGCACCCCCTGTGCAAGCTCCAGAGCCCTTGTCTAAAAGCTGTCCTTTGTTCTGGCACATCTTGTAACCTTTGCAACGCAGTTGAAAAACACTTGAAGTGTAAACAGCTGCAAAGCAGTGACCCAGTTTTCCAAGAGCTACCACAGCCTTGGGTAGGGGCTTTTTGGTCACAAGTCCTGCTTCTCCTGGAAGGTGGAAGAGCCTTGGGAACACACAGACTCTGGAGCAGCTCACTCCAGAGTGAACTGGGCAGGTGCTTTACTGCCAGCCCAGAAATCATCGCCATGAGCTGGTGGCTCCAGGGTTGAGCCTGGGAGTGGGAATCTCCCTGCCCCTCCCCACAGCTGGTACAGCCCAGCATCTCCCACCACCCCGCTGCCACAACTCTTTGCCGGTGGTCGCAGCAGCGGTGTCCCACCAAAGCGCCAGGATCAGAGCAGGCCAGCTCTGACAGAGGCTGCGTTCCCCCAGCTGAGCTTGCCCTCCTCAGGATGTGTTTGCTCCGCCCCGGTCCAGCTGCAGGGAAGCTGCTCCGCCGTTCCTTCCCCTCCCCGGAGCAGCTGCAGCCGCCGCTCCGGCGCTGGCCCCTTGCCCCGCACTCCGAGGAGAGCGGTGGCACGCCGGGAGCCACCAGCTGACACCTCTCCCCGCGGCCAGAGGGGCTTTGCTCCGCTTCCAGATTGAAGCTCGGGCTCTGGCAGTGCTTCCACCTGGCTGGGAGGCTTTCAAATGAGCATTTGCTTTTCCAAATTGGCCTGCTCCAACCTCTTGTGCAGCGAGGCAGGGTGCGGAGCAAATGGTGCCTGTGCAGCGCGCCGTGATCCCTGTGGAGAGCGCTTGGCTGGGAGCGAGACCAAAATAGAGCTGCTTAAAACAGGAAATAAAAAGGCCCAATAGCAGCATCTGCAGCGTGTTTTTCAGTCCATGCCTGCTGTTTCCTCTCTGCATTCGGGTGGATCTGGGGGAGAGGATGTGCCCGGAGCAGTGTGACAGCAGCTTTGGGCAAAGAGGAGTGGGGGTTAGAACCGTTGGCAAAGAGCTGGGAAATAGCAGGAGTTAATGGATTGCTGGTTTTAATATTACCAAATCTGGGCCAGAGGGGATGAACAGTCCCCTCCGGAGCTGAGTCAGCACCATCCTGCAGCTTTTAGGGAAACTAAACCCCTTTCAAGCATCGTGTCTTTGGTCTTGCAGAGCTGTTGGAACTGCGGCCGCAAGGCCAGCGAGACGTGCAGCGGCTGCAACATCGCCCGGTACTGCGGCTCCTTCTGCCAGCACAAGGACTGGGAGAGGCACCACCGCATCTGCGGGCAAGGCCTGCACGGCCAGAGCAAGCCCCTGGCCCTGCCCACGGGCCGGGTGGCAGCGGCAGCCAAGAGCCTCGATGGCATCCCCAGCCCGGCCCTCGAGAAGACCTCGGCCACCACCTCGCGCTCCTCCACCCCGGCATCCGTGACAGCCATCGACACGAACGGACTCTAGGAGGGAGGGTTTGCTTCACTCCACCGGATCAGCTCCCTGGGATTTTTAAAGCTGAAAAGCCCCCCGCAGCAACTGTTATCTCTTGATGTATTTGACACGTGGCACTGCCTCCTCGGAGCGCCGGCACTCTGGCTTTGCCCTCTCATCCTGCCGTTTCCTCGGTGGCTCATGAACTGGGGTGAGCCTCGCCTGCAGCAGCTCTCTGCTCCTCTCAGGGGGACACCAGAGCATTGTCAGGACCTGGGGGACACTGGGCACCTGCTCAGGGGAGCTGGACTGCGGGGAGAGTGCTGGCACAGCTGAAGTGCTGAGAGTGTGGTGCCCAAGCAGGGAGCCCTGTCCTGGTGGCATGCTCAGGCTCGCTTCCCTGAGTGAGTCAGAGCCACCACTGCCACCTTTCTTCCATAACATCCATTGTTTTTCCCTGACTCCCAGACAGCTGTGCCCCAGGTGGCCGTGCTGGCCGGTTGTTGCTGTGAACAGACCGGAGCAAATTTCCCAGCGGGAGCATCTCATCCTCTGTGCAATGGCAAAAGCTGAGCCCACCTCTCCTGCCTGCAGGCTGGCAGCTGAGGGTTGTAGAGAGGGAGGAGAGGTTTTGTCTGCTCTAAACCAAGTGGCAGTAGCAGGGTGGTACTGCTGGATGGGCTGGATTTCATCCCAGCCTGTGGTGAGGCAGACAGTTGGGTGTTTCCTGGGTGGGGCCTGTGCTGGGGGAACACGTGCAGAGCAGATCTGGGCTGGGTGCAGGTGCCCTTTCCACCTGGGGGCCCTTGTTTTGCTGTGCAGAAAGCGTTTGGTTTTTTCACTGCCTGGAAGCTGCTGGTTAGTGAGTTCCTGCTGTTGTTTTTGAGCCCAGGGATCCTCGCTGGTGCAAGGGGTTATTTACAGTGTTCTCCACACACGTCAGTCAAACCGGTAAAAGAAAGGCAGGACTTTGTATCCTGTGTCCATTCTTTCCCCCAGCCCCAATGCTGCATCCAGAGATTCCCAGGGATGTGCATCCACCTTCGGAGATTGTCCCAAAAACAGGCTCAGGGCAAGGTCCCGTGGCCAGGCTGTGTCAGCCTGGGGAGATCTGTCCCTCGGGGGTCCCTGCTGTGCTGTGGAGGGGATTCAGGCTGTCCCAGGGCTGGCAGGGAGTGTCACACAGGGCGGCAGTGGTGGGAGGGAGGGGATGTGTCCTCCAGGAGCTGCTCCCAATTCCCACAGCCACACGCTGGGCTCTAGGAATCCACCCAGTCAGCAGAGCCGTGCTTCCCTGACTGTGTGTGTGCGATTGCTGGGCTGGAGCCCAATGAGGCGAGTCATTCCCAAATTATTTCTGATCGCTTTTTCAATTGGAGGCGAGTAATGGAGCTGTAATGAATATTCACAGCGCTGCCGGGGGTGGGCACGGGACCTGCTCCAACCCTGGCCCCTCGGCAAAGCTCCTTGGGAAGCTGCTGTCCTGGGATAGAGCTGGTGATTCCCCGTCTGCAAGGTTTTTTATGCAAAAAGCCATCTGAAGACAGCTCCAGTGGCAGTGGGGATGTCACCCGTGTCCCCAGGAGCCCAGACAGCTCCCAGTGGGGGTGGCACTGGAGCCACCCTGCCCTGCAGCAGCCCAGCCTGGGGGATGATCACCCCAGGGCAATTAGGAAGGATTTTCCTGCCCTAAGGGGCCAGGGACACATTTAGAGCAGCCTCAGGTCAATCCCACATGGTTGTGACATCCCCTCCTCACCTGCAGCCCCGGCCTCACGCTGTGGTCAGTGGTGACAGTGCCAAGGGGGGCTGGGAAGGCAGGGCAGGGCTGGAAGGAATTGCTTGTAAATAGATTGTCTTCCATAATTCTCATGCAACTTTGATGGCCGTGTATTAAAATTAACCCCAGTGTAAATGAATGAAATACTAACAGTCATGATTAGAATGATTGCTTCTTTTTTTTTGTTGTTGTTGGTTTTTTTTAAAACATGGAATGATAAATGTGAACTTGGGGTGTGGGAAGACATTGGGTTGAGGTTTCTATTTTTTTTTTTTGACATTTAATTCTGTAATAGAAATTTGTTACTTCATTCCTGTGCATAACTTATTTAATGTCCTGTATAAAGGAACCCAAACTGTTACAGATGTATTTAGTTTGTTCTACTCAAAAGTAGTCAATAAAAAGACTATATTCATCCTCCAGCTCCCCCTTCTCTCTGGGAAGGGGCAGAGGTTTTCAGCAGTGCTCTTGGGGTTTTGGGGAACGCTGCCACACCGTGGCCTTGGCCATGGCCTTGGCCAGGGGACTTTTGGGGACAAAAACTCTTCCCTGGGGGAGCGAGACTGTGGGCAAAGCCTGGGAGAAAATGCAGGCAGAGCTGGATTTCAGCCCCCTCCTTCCTTGGTGATGCCGGATTTCTTTGAGTTTATAGTTCAGTGTGTTGTTTTGTGTGCTTTTTTAAAATGATCTTTTTTTATGTGAGCACAGAGCAGCCTGCAGGGCGCTGTCCCAGCTGGCTGCCAGTGCAGCCCCGTGTGCTGTCACAGCTGGAGCCCAGTGCCCCCGGGATGCCCCCTGCACACACCTTGCCTTAATCTGAGCATTTTGCTCTCCAGGCTGCTGCAAACATTAATCCAGTGGTGAAGGAACCCAAAATCGAGAGGCAAACCCCAGATGGGGCCGGGGAGGCAACTCAGGAATCCCAAAGCAGTGCCTGTTTCAGCTCTTTGTGGCTGCCCTGGGTGCCCTCTGTAACCCACCCTGGCTGTGCCCTGACTGATGGCCCACGGCCCTGGCTCCCTTGTGTGTGACTCCCAGGGGCAGGAATGTGGCCCCGGGCCCTGCAGCTGCCCCTGCCCTGGGCCAGAGCCACCTCTGCTGCCCCGTGCTCGCAGCAAGCCCTGGCTTGGGCCAGGGAAGCAGCAGCTGTTGATCAACAGGTAAAGAGTTGGGTGCTTGGAGGATGGGTCCTCATGGGAACAGGGACAGGCTCTGCTCCCTCCTCCCCAGGAGGGGCATTTGGTCACCCCCCAGCACCCCAAACCCAGGGAGCTTCTGCTGGAGCAAAGCAAGCACCCTCAAACCCCACCAACCCCCTGTGCTGTCACCCCATGGCAGCAGGGGTCAGACCTGCCCAGCACAGGGTGTACGAGGTGTCCCCGGATCGAGCTGCACCCACTGCCCCTTCAGCCACTGACTGTGTCCAGGAATTGGGGGAGAAACGCTCAAAATAATGTTTCTGGTGGAACAGCACCCACGGGGAGTGGGAAAAGAGGCTGGGGGTGGTAGCAGGTCCCAAGTGAGCAAGGATTGGGGCTGCAGGCACCCATGGTGACCCACACTGGTGCTGGGGACAGGCAGGGGCACAAGGATGATGTTCCCCAGGCGCCTTGGCCACCTCCTGCCCCCTGTGCCCTCCCCCTCCCTCCACCCTGGTTGGGACAGGGCATTTTTCCCGGCTCAGCAGAGGAGCTGCTGCTGCAGCACCAAGGAACCCCCAGTGAAGCCCAGGGAGCCGGTGGGATCTGCTCCAGCCTTCCCCCCTCATTTAGCGCCCCCCACTCCAGACCCCTCCCCATTAACTCAGCTCCAGCCTCTGGCAGCGCTGCCCGGTGCCAACGTTGATTTATGGGAAGTGAGGAAACAACAGAGCCCAGAGCCACACTGGCTTTTCTGGGGTGTCCTGGGGACTGGGCCACACCGGCCTCCCCTGGGAGTGGGATGTGCTGGGGACAGGCAGAGCCGTGGGGACAGCTGGTGGGGCACAAAGCCAGTCCCAAAGCCAGAGCACATGCTGCCAGTGTGGCAGGGCATGAGCAGGTACACCTTGCCAGAAATACTTCATGAAATATTTTTTTCCCTATAAAACACTTCACAATCCATACAAGGCCACCTGGCTCCCTGGGCAGGATGTCACAAGTTGGCCAGAGATGTGTTCCCCTGCCCATCCCAGCGTCCTGTGGAGCCTCGGAGCCAGGAGGATCTGGAGTGCAAGAGGGGCTGAAGGCTGCCAGGATGCAGCACTGGACCAGTGCTCCCCCAAGGGCCGGGCTGCCACCCCCAAACACGGCACCCCCAGGGAGCTTGGAGACTGTCTTAGGAGCAGGGATAAATAAATAAATATACATGAAAGGAGCAAAACACTGGCAGGGCTGAGGGCAGGCGGCCCCCGCTGGCCACAGGAGGGAAGGAGGGACAGGGAGGTGACAAAGGTGACGGCTGTGCCAAAGGCTCCACATCCTCCCGCATGCTGATGGTGTCCTGGAGGCGGCTGCCCCGGGTCAGTTGTTGTTCATGATCCACCAGGAAGCTGGGGAGAGAGGGAAAGGGGTCAGGGAGGTGAGTGTTAACTGGGAATGTTGATTTGGGGTGGCACAGATGGGGGACCTGACCCTGCAGGTCCCTGGCTCTAAAGCACCCAGCCCCACCCAGGGCAGGGAGCGTGGCCATGGCATGGCCTGGAGACAAGGGATCCCCCTGGAGCTGTGGCAACTTCTGCAGGAGAGCCCTGGGAATGTGGTCAGAGGGACTGGCAAGTTGAGAGCTGCACTGGCAGCACAGGAGTCAGTCCTAATTAATCCATGTTTTATGGACTAATTATTTTACGGACTAATTATTTTACGCAAGACCTGAAAGCGATCCCTGAAAGCAAACTGGACTCCATTCGGTTCCCAGTTCCCCACATCTGGTCCCATTTCTATGGGTACCACGTTCCCTGGGCACGTTCCCTGGGCTGGAACCCTGGCTGTAACACCGAGACTGACCCGGGAGCACCAGCACTTTGCAGTGTGGGTTCAGGGCTCAGGTGAAAAACAAACCGAGGCCCCAGGTGTGTTTGGGACCGGACTCAGCTCCTCTGCTGCCCGGGCAGTGCCCCTGCTGCCTGGCTGTCCCCACTGCAGAGCACCCTTGGGCAGGGGACAGACCCCAGCTCACACAGCCAGACCTGCAGGGGACAACGGGCTGGAGGAACCTGATTTAGGTCACCCCAAACCATTCTTCTGCTCTGGAAGGAGCCACGTGCCTGTTCCCTCCCTGCTCCTGCCCTCTGGAGCAGGACTGAGGCCCCCTCACCTGGGAAGAGCATGGTGGTCAGCAGCTCCGGGGACTCCAGCAAGCTGAGGATGGACTGCTGGAAAGTCTTGCTGCAGCTGGACTGCAAATGGCTGTAAAACAGGGGGTGGGTTGGGGGATGTGGGGCTGGGACCCCCTGCCCACACAGGGGGACAGGGCAGGTTCTGCACCCCCAGCTCCACACCCTGCTCCCCAAATCCTTTATCGAGGTGTTCACCCCTGCCAGCTGCAAAGGGCACACAGGGCACAGCAGGGCCAGCAGTGGGACAGGCTGGGCAAGGAGAGGGAGCAGTGGGCAACCCCTTTGAGCCCCCCCAGCCTCCAGCCCCACACACGGACACTGCCCCACCTTCTCCACGAGGTCACGTCCTGCCAGAACTCGTACAGGATGAAGCAGGCCTCGTCCGTCAGCTTGCAGGCAGAGACACTGTGGGGACAGAGTGACCCTGAGCCGGCTGGGCAGGCTGGCACGGCCCTGGCATGACCCTGGCATGACCCTGGCATGACCCTGGCACTGCCCTGGCACGGCACAGACACGTGTGCCCCAGCAGCCCGGGCCAAGAGGACATCACTCTGCACATCAGCCTCACCACAAGGCTTACAAAGCACATTTTGGATGCATTCACAGGTTGTGAACAGCTCCGGGGAATCCCAAACCAAAATCCTGCTCCTCAGCTCTGGTTTCCAGGTGGCACAGGAGCTTTACAGCTCTTCCACTGGTCTTTGCTGCTGCCCAGGAACCAGCATGTTCTGTTGTAGTTGCAGTGTTTTAGGATTTTCTTTCTCTCTCATGGAGAATATAGATAAACTGTACTTTCTTAATCTCTGTGTTTAGTGTTAGAGGTGTACAAGCCATAACCAATAGGTCTTTAGGGGTGGATTGTCTTTGGCCAATAGATAATTGTTTATTACTGTGTATAAAAAGAACTTCTTGTAAATAAAGTGCTCTCTTCGCCATCTTGGAGCCTGTCTGCCTGACCTCTCTACCTGCTTCCACAAATCCCACGAATAACAGAAAAGCAAACCATATTCTGTGTTTTATTATTTCCTACACATCCCTAGCACTGCCACGGCTCATCCTGTGTCACCTGTCACCCTTCACCTGCAGGGAAACTGAGGCACGAGTGCAGGAGCCGAGCTCACAGCACAAACCCACAGCTCTCTGTCCCCAGAGCGATGCTGTTCTGCCGGTGATGCTTCCCACGTTCCCTCCAGCCCACGGGAAGGTGGGTGGGAGGCAGCAGGGCCAGGGGAAGCAGCTGTGCTCGGCTGCTGCAGCAGCAGCTCCAGCTGAGGATGAGCCTTTCCTCCAGCTGCTGCCAAGGGCTGCTGGAGGGGCCAAGCCCTGGGGGACAGCACAGCGTGTCACCCAGCAGCTCTGGGGCCCCACAAGGGGTTTTGCAATTCCCTGGAGTGAACCAGGCCCACGGAGTCTCCCCGGGCTCGGCTCCAGCTCTCCGCTCACGTGCGGAGCCGGCCCATGCAACGCCACCCCGTTGTCTCCACAAATAGCCCTGATGACAAAAAAGCCCATCAGTTCCAAGGAAAAAGCCTCCCATTCTCTCTGCCGCACATGTCACAGCGAGCATCTTCCTTTTGTTTGGACTGAAAACGTGAATTTGTGCTGTTGAAGCTGAAGGGCTGGGAAATGACACTTGAAATGGGAACAGCACGAACATTCCCTGCTGGAAGCGGCTCGAGGGGTCCCGTGGGAGAAGGGCAGCGCCGCTCAGGGAGCAGCTGTGCCATCTCAGGGACAGGCTGGCAGTGATGTGTCCCTGAGGCAGAGCGGGGCTCCGGCCCCAGCCCTGTGGGGCAGCCTTGGCCTCACACAGCATCAGCTTCAGGGGCTCGTGGCAGCTCCCACGCACTCTCCAGAAATCAGTGCTCTGCAGGAGCTCTGCCCTTGACCTTTCCATTACTGTCGAGTCCTTCAGTGCTGGAGGAGCTCGTGATTCGCTCGCAGGAACACGCCACAGCCATTCCTGCTGGTATAATCCCACCCCACTCCTTGCCAGGCACTGGTTCTTACTGGGAATGCCTGCTGCAGATGGGGTGATACCGCAGGGACACTGCTGCGGCCGTGACACCCTTGAAAGGAATAAGGGAGT
>VZTX01026622.1:0-52600 GCA_013400915.1 Pardalotus punctatus | reverse complement strand
TGGGGTGGGGTGGGGTGAGATTGGGTGGGATGAAACTGGGAAACCTCTTTAGCAAGCTAAGCCCTGGGTGGGCCTCTAGAAACGGTGGGAGGTGTGGAATGTGCAGTGGAGGCAGGAGCACAGCAGAAGGAATGGGACAGAGCCTTTGGAGCTTGACTTAGATCGAAGGAGCCAATCCTCTGTCCCTGACCCTTGCACTGCTTCCCTTCAGCTGGAGGTCGAGCTGATAATTCCCTCCCTTAGGAAAAGTCACCAGGGAGGCAGAGCTATTTCCTTCTCAGATTGTGGGATTTTATGGCTGTTTGCACAATTCCTGGATCACGTCAGCCAGGAGCAAGCTGGGAAGAGATCCCCACCTTTCTGGGAACATGTGAGAAAAGCAAACACAAGGATATCACCTTCCCTTGCTCCATGGGCAGCTCCTGCCCGTGGTGAGCTGGTTTCACCCAGGGCAATCAGGGCAATTTCCCTTCCTTCCATCCCCATCCCTCTTTCTGCAGGCATTCTGTGGGATATTTCCCTTCCCAGACTTGGTGCCATGTCCTTGCTATCTCTGGATTCACAGGGACAGTCTGGCACAGAAGGAATTGCAGGATCCAGGCCACATCCTGCCCATGGAAGAGGCATCGGGAGGAAGATGTCAGCCGGTGACAGGATGCACCACGAGTGTGGTCGGCAGTATCCAGGATCCCGGGATGTAAACACCAAACACACACAGGGCTGCCAGAGGAGACGGGATGGAATGAATAGCGCAGGCTCCATGCCAGCTTCCCGGTGGCACACAGAGTTTGGGACTTGCGCAGGGTTTGGGGGACAGGGAATGCCTGGAGGGTTTGGGGAACTCTGGGAATTGTGGTTTGGGTCTCCCAGGTCCCACAGCCTTGCTGGGGGATCTCCAACCCGAGCTGAGGGCAGAGGATCTGTGCAAAACTTCCTGCCAAAATGCTGGCAGCCCTCTGGGCTCCTCCTGGAATGTGGCAGCAGCTCCATCAAGAGCAGCTGGGGCAGGACCGAGGTTCCCGTGGCCCAACAATAGCAGAGCTCGGGCCAGCCCTCAGCCCCTGGGGCTCCCTGCCACCCCGCTGTCCCCGGACATGCCAGGGACACTGGGACACGGATCCAAGCCTGGATATTTCCTCCCTCCTCCCCTCCTGTCCCCCCGGCCTGTCTTGTCTGCATCCGATGCTCTGGCAAGTATTAATAGAGTTGCAATGTCTGACGTCTCAAAGGAATCCCCTGTTGGGAAAAAGCTGCTCCGGGAGCTGGTGTTGGGATGGCTCATCCCTTCCATCACAGCGTTCTCGGCTGCTCCCGGCACAAGCCCTGGGCGTCACAGGGCTCCTGGATTTCAACCCGAATTCCAGGGGTTTGGGGGTGCACCGCATCTGCCCATTTGAGCATTTAATGGGGTTTTACTCTGGGTAGTTTTACAGCTTTAATGCACTTAGCACTAATTTGGGGAAGTTTAGTGCCAAACACATAAATGTTGGATGGGAGACGGCCGAGGTGTTTTATGGCCTCTGGGAATTACCCAAGGTATGTGGGGCTCGTTTCAGCTTCTGATATCACTCAGCACAAAATTCCCGGTGCTTGGCCGGGTGCCAGGCTCTGGGGCTGATGGATGGTGGTGGCACTCTCGGAGCGGTGACCGTGGCCATACATAAACCCCAGAGCCAGGCGAGGGCTCAAAGCCTCGTTAAAGCCTTCCCTAATCTGGCAGGATCAGATTTGCCCGGTGCACTCAGAGCCGCCCCCACTCCCAGCCTCTGGTTTGTGTGGTCGCCTCAGTTCGTGTTGTGGGGAAAGTGGAGACGGCTTTGGTGCAAGGAAAACACCCAGGGAGGCTGGGAGGGGGAACCCACCAGGAAAACCGAGCAGGATGTGACGGAGAAGGGACCAGCTGAGCCAGCATTGTGTCTCTGCCCATCCCATCACACCTCTTCCATCTCCAGGATGCCATTCCTCAGCATCCCGTGGTCTGGAGGATGGAAATGCCTGTTTTCCACATGGCAGTGTCTCCCGTGGAGTGAGGGATTGCTCCTCTGTCAAAGCCAAAATTAGGGCAAACTTGTTGAGTCCTGGATGCAGCGAGCCTGGAGCAACAGGGAGACCAGGAGTATAAACCCGCTGGAATGAAGGATATTCAAAAGCCTGGGGACAGACACGCAGCTGCCATGTCTTCTGGAGGAGCTCTGAAGGAGTGTGGAAAAGTTGCTGCCTTTTTGAAGGAAAGGATTTGGCTGTGGGTTTGAGCCCAGCCTCACTCCCCAGGTTCTTAAATCCACCTCATTTAAATCAACCCCCCAGGAAGCTTCTTGGTAAAGCCAGCGGGGACAGGGATGGCTTGGAAAAAGAGGCTCCTGATGAAGATCCTGATGGATGGCCAGGCATGGATGTCCAGAGGAGATGGAACTGTGCTGTCTGAGTCCTATCCCGGGAGCAGGCACTTCCCCAGTGTGCAGGATGCTCCTCTCCCCTGGGGAAGGAGACAACCTTCAGCCCTTCCTCTGTGCAGGAGGGATCAGCAGCTCCATGTCCCTGGGAGCTGGGAATGAGCAGGGGAATGAAGTACCACCTTCAGCCAGTGGAGAAACTGCACCCCAAAACATTGGTTTCTCGCTTAGTCCTTTAATTTTGCAAATGAGCTGCTCATTCCCGGGGTGAGCAGGCTCTCCCTTCTCCATCTAATCCCAGGAAAGCTGTTATGGCTGTAGGAAGGTTTGGGTGTTCTCCTTGTCCCAGATTCACTTGTTATGAGTCAGAAAACTCTTTTCCCAGCCTTGTCCTTCAGGTAACTCCCATGAACAGTGCCTACTGAGCAGGCTTCAAGCATTAACTTGTCAGTCATGTCCAGTCTGTTGTGCTGCTTCCAGGATTTGGGAAGAGCTGAGACAAAGGCATTCAATGCCTTATCCAGGGCCAGCAGAGAAACCAGCTGGGTCACTTGGGCCACCGATTCCCAGCCCTGTGCTTCCTCCAGGGAGATGTGGCAGTTCCCACTGCAAAGGCTGGGATAGCTCTGAGGTGGGACAAAGCTTGGGAAGCAGCCTGGGAAAGCCGGTGACTGAGTTTGGAGCAGAAGGACTGAGCAGGAGGAGGAGGAGGAGGAGGAGAAAGGGAGGAAGGTTGGAGTTTGAGCTGAAGTAACGTCAGTGTGGCTGTAGACGTTTCCCTGCACCCTCCCACCTGCACTGCTGCTGCCCGGGGCTCCCAAAGGATGGAACACTGGGGCTTCAGGAGCTCCATGTGATCCCAGCAGCTCAGCAGATGCAGGGAGAGGGGATGGGATGGCATGGAATGGGTTATGCCCCAACACCACCTCTCTGGGAGCTGCCCCAGATGGGGTCAGCCGGATCCCTGGGTGCCTGTGCTGCTCCTGACATTGCAACCGGCTTTTCCCACCTTTCCTTTTGCTCCAGGAGGAACCTGCTGCTTTATCGTCACATGCCAAGGGGCAGATCAGCCCCACAGCTCTGGTGGAGCAGTTGGGAGCTGTTGTCCCCACACAGCCTGGTTAATCCGGTTATCCTATAACCAAAGACCTTATCTGCTCTTGGAGCTCAGCCAGGGACTTCTGCTTCCTCAGCACATGGCCCTGGGCAAGGGACTGCCCTGGACTGTGCAGTGACCCCAGCACAACTTGTCTGAGCCATCTTGGCACTGATTTCCATCAAGGCACATCCCAGACACTCGGCCAAGCGGGGAGACTTCCCTGTTCCCGGGCAGCCCTGCCGAATTCCACCAGAGCAGCCAACCTCACCGTGCACAGCGACCTGCTGCCCACCAGGATTGCTGTCTCAGCTCCCATCCCTGCTCCTCAGCTCCACAGGGAGTCCAGGCAAGTCCTGGCATCTTTCCTGCAGGCAGGATTTGCTCCCTTTCCCACTGGAGGAGAGGAACATGAAACTCTTCAACCCCCAGTTCTGCAGAACCACTTGTGCCTGGAGAAGGTTTTAAACCCATTGCACTGGGCTATGCTCTCCCTGGGGAATTCTCTCAGCCCCAGTAATCCTTCCTTTAATTTTATGCCTTTTCTTCCATCGTCTCTTTTAATTACTTAAAAACCACCCCAAAATGAAATTACATCAAATAAATTCATGCTCCCAGGAGAGCCCTAAGAAGCTGCAGGAAGTTCCGAGGGAATACAGACCGTGTCTCTGGGATGCTCTGGGAGCTTTGGCAGGAGGTGCCCAGGAGTCTCAGGGCTCATATTCCATTTCCCTTCCTCTTGGGAACCTCATTTATGATCCCTGGGTTGGGGTAGGGAGGAGGAGGGTGAGCTGGGGGTGCCTTCTTTTGGTTTGCTGTGGCACAGGCACGAGGGGATCAATCTTAGGGAGACCCCCTGCCTGCCAAGAGCTGGGAGAAGGAGAAAAACCTGCAAAATCCATGTCAGGGCATGGCTGCACCCCATGGCAGACGCACTTTGCTCCATGTTCAAGCACAAACCCCATGCAGACCCTGCTGCTCCGACGCCATCGGGAGCTGCCTTGGCACCTCGGGAGCAAACACCTCTCTTCCTCAGCAGCTGGAAAAGCTTTTTTCCTTTGTTTTCACTCAACACGAACCTTGCCCTTCCTGCTCCACCGCTGGCTGTGACTCAGAGCTGTGCAAGAGGCAGCGGGACGGGCCCGGGGCTGCTGGACCTGCTGCAGCCAGCCCAGGGCACACGCGGACCTGCCCGGACCCTGCTTTGGCCAGCCCAGGGCACACGCGGACCTGCCCGGTGCCGAGCCGGCCCCAGGACCCGCACACAGACAGGGATCAAGCAGAAATAAAGCCCGTGGCCAAACATTTCCCTGGGCAGGGGTTGGGGATGGCACAGGGACCCCACAATAGTTAATAGTTCATTTTAACTCTGGTCTGCTTGTCCTGGTGTTCTTTCCTGCCTTCTCCTGAGGTGCTGCTTTGAGGCTGCCAGTGTCACCAGTGTCCCTGTCTCATGTCATCCACCTGCAGCTGCATGGAGACCTCCCCACTGTCACAGATTCATGGAATAATTTGGGTTGGAAGGGATCTTATGGATCATCCAGTTCCACCCCTTGCCATGGGTCCACCTTGCACTAGAGCAGCCCTGTCCCACCTGGCCTCATCTTCTCTTTCAGTCCTAACACAGCCCTCAGCCACTGTTCCCTGGGAGCAGAGGGGAAGGGTCTCCAGGGACCTTTTCCTGCCGCGTGCTGTGGCTCATCCCTACTCCACCCAGCCTGGCTGGGCTCCCTGCCGTGGGCAGTACCCTGCTGGCACTGAGTAAAGGAACTTGCTGGGAGGAAAAGCTTGGAGAGCCCAAGGGGGCTTCTGCAAGGGATGGCCTGACCCACAGAGCTGGTGTGACATGCAGCTGGCACCAGCAGCTCCTGCCTCTGTTCCCCTGGATGTGGGGAGCTCCCCAGGCTGTCCCAGCAGCTGGAGGTGAGCAAGGACCGTGCATGGCTGGGCCCCCGTGGGGCTGTCCTGGCAGTGGGGTCCCTGCCCCACTGCTGTCCCCCAGCCTTTAGAGAGCCCACCCCACCCGGCCACACAGACACACCTTGCCAGTGCCCGTGACAAGGACCAGGAGTGATCAGACAATGCCCCTGCAGGGCTGGCAGACAGCTCCTGCTCCGTGCGGCTGAGCGGAATGTTAAAGCAGGCTTGGGGATCATCCCTGCGGGATGGAGTGGCTGTGGGATTCGCCTCCACACCACAAACCCCACAGAGCTCTGGGGCAGAGGGAAACCAGCAGGGCTCCAGTAAAACCAGTGCCGCGGGCTGGGCTCTGTGGCCGGCAGTGAGGGGCACAGGGACCATCCCGCAGCCAGCTCCAGCATTCCCATGCCACCTGCATGTGGATGAAGGGAAAATAGGACATCAATTACTCCAGTCAGGGATGGAAATGGCTGTTCAGGTGGGCTGGGAGGGCCCCCGGGTGCTGCTTGCTCCCACCTCACATCAGGTGAGCACAATGTTAATTGGAAAGGTCCGAAGTTCCAGCCCTGCTCGCTGCTGCTCTGAGTGCCGCTGGAACACGAGGTGACACAGGGAAACAGCCACCAAATGTCCCCCAGCACCAGCCCCGGGATGCAGGGCCAAGCTGGGGAAAGCCCAGCCTGCTGGGCAGGGATTGCTGCCACATGATGGTCATCGATCCGTGATTGCTGACACATCCCGCCAGGAGCGGGGTCAAAGCCAGCGGAGAGGGACAGAGCCAGGAGGGGGACGGGACAATCGATGCAGGATGTGACACTGTGGACCCTGACCCAGCTGTTGATCAAACACACCAGGCCACAAGTCTTTGACATTCCCACGTTTCGCTGGACTCAGGGTCAGGTTCACAGCAAAGGTGAAGCCAGGGAGCTCTGACACCTCTTTATTCAATCCCTGGCTGAGGGAGGAGCTCAAATCTTCAAATTTCACCTGAACATAAAACTGGGGAAATTGTGATTTAATAAATAAAGGATTTGTCTTTAAAAAAATTTCACTCACAAAGCATGGGGTGTTTTCTGAAGTATTTTGGTTTGATTTTGATGTTTCAACTCAGAGGAAAAATGCTAAAACTGAACTGGGACCCCTGGACCTCGCAGTGTTTTCATAATTATTCACCAAACACGTCGATGAAATATAAATGTTTCCACAAAGCCCTTCTAGTGTGTGGAATCAGCATTTCCTGACTCCAGCATTCCACTGGAAAGTGTTTGGTCACCTCTCAAAAATGCCTCCTCTGAGCTGCTCATACCCACCCTGGCCCTGCTGTCCTTTCCCTTGGAGCACCCAGGCTGCTGCTCCCACCCCAGCTCTGTGCAGAGGATGTTGGATGGGCGGCAAGGAAACACTGGAGAAACTCAAGTGGATAATTTTAATTTCCTTCCCTGCTGGGGGTTGTTCCCAGACTGGGGACCCTCGCCTTGTCCAGCCACTCCCTCCCAAGCTCTCCCAGGATTCCAGCGCTGTGTTTGGATCTCATAACATGTTTGATCAGACCAGGAGGCTGCTCCACTCCACAGGCAGTAGCCAGAGTGGGATGTTGTGGGGTCTGAGGGATGAACTCTCCTTGCACCAGGTATCCACCTGGGATACCTCAGATCTGGGACAGCGCCACTACATCTTCCTCAAGCCAGACAGGAGTTGCGAATCTCCCTATTGGGATGAGATCAGAACTGCCACATTTCCTCTCCCTTCAGAGACTTCTCAGCCTCTTTACCCAGACCATTCCTGGTTTTGGGATGCTTTTAAAAGGAAACACTCCAACAGAGGGATGCAGCAGCGAAATCTGGGTGTTTGGCTCCCTGTGCTGCGTTCAGGCTGCTGAGGGGGCACAGAGGGAATTTGGACGACCCTGATGAGTTGAGTGGAGCAGAAGATGCGGTAAGAGATGGATGCACTCCACGAGAGCCTCCACGGATCTCTTTGGGAAGGATCCTCCCAGTGTGGTGGAGGTGCAGAGTCCTGAGCTCCTCAGGCTCCTGGCTCTTCCCAGGGCTCTGCAGCCCTCCCAGTTCCCTGTGCCAGTTCCCTGGCTGGTCCCAGTGCTGGGGCCATGAGCTCTGGCAGCCGGGAGCGAGCGCTGGCACAGGGAGCCGGGCCATCTCACCTCTGGTGATTAATTATCCCCTGAGCCTGCCGCCTCCTTCACCTCCAGCCATAATTCAAAGGCTCTTAAAAAAGCCGTGTTTTTCTTCTCCCTGTACCATTTAATTAGTTACACATGTCCCCGGGACAAGGTTTCTTTTTTTTATTTTTTTTATGGAGCACTTGGAAAATTAAAAGGAAAAGGTGATAAGGCTTCCTCATTCCCGGCTGCCCTCTGCTCCCAGCTCCCGGGGTGTTTGTCCCTTCATTCCCAGGGATGGACGGGGATGCCCAAAGGGGCACCGGGAGGTTTTCCCGGGGAGAGCAGCTCCTAATCTCTGCCCTGTGTCCTCCCCGAGGGGCTGGAGGGATGGTGGGTACCCCTCCCGGTGGGAAGAGCCCGGGAGGAGCTGCCCACACCCCACTGCCCGCACCCCACTGCCCACACCCCGTGTTCCGCGTTGCCGGGGCAGCGCCAGGTAAAGCTGCCCAGGAGCATTTGCATAACCTGCTCCTTCCCCACCTGCACCCACCCTTGGGAAGGAAAGGAGGAGAAAATCCCAAACCCGCCTGGAAGGATCAAAGCCCGGAGCCATCGGGCCTGATCCAACTCCTAGGGACAGTGCCAGCCCTTTTCCCTGTTTTTTTACACTGCAGCAGGATCCAACCCTGCTTCAGGTGAAAACAAGGGGTCCCGTTTCCCATTTATATAAATAAATTTCTAAATCCCTATAAATATCTCCATATATAGAGATATCTCCTCCTATGCAGGACTCCCCTAAGTCCTTATGGCTTTGGTGGATTTCTTGTGGAAGATCGACATAGAATTCCAGAATGGTTTGCGTTGGAAGGATCTTAAAGCCCATCTCAAGGAAGGCAGGATCTGCTGACAGCCCTGCTGGTGTCTCTTCAGCTCCAGGTTGTCCATCCTTGGCCATCCCCAGGAAAAGGGGACCCTCTTGTATGAGGGGCTGTCTCTGTTCCCCTCGTCCTGGCCGGAGCGTTTGGACTGAGCCCAGGCTCTGTTTGTTCAGGATATGCTGTTCCCTGTCAATGCTCCAACACTTTCGTTTCCATCCAAAAACACGAGACAAAACACAAGTGGGGAAAGCTCAGGAGGCCTCAGCCCAGCCCTGGAGCGGGTGCTGTGAATTCATCTGGAGTGAAATCTCTGTTTGGAGATAAATGCGGGAATTCAGCCTGGGATGAGGGGTTTGAAAAGGCCCTGCCAGGAAATATTTGTTTTAAAGGAGGAAAACTCCCCAGCCCAGCTCTCTCCTCCCCATTGCCACCATGACTGGCCTGTGTCCAGTGTCCTGCATGCTGCTGCTGGCACGTGGCACGGGGACAGGGGCCAGCCCATGCCACAGCCCTCCTGCTGCCCTCTGCAATGTGGGGGCACTTCCAGGCTGCGCCAGGTCTCCCCCAAATTTTGTTCCCAAACTGGGGACAAAAGACCTCAGCGTTGCACCACTGAGTCTCCCTCGGAATCTCATGGTTCCTATCCCGGTGGGATGTGGTGGAAGAGGTTTTGGCTCCTCATGGCTCTGCTTGCTGCCTTGATGCACCCCCAAATCCATCCTCACCTGGGCTGCCAGCCTGGAAAACAATGGGGGAATAATCTCTGAGTCCTGCCCTGCTTCCCAGTGAGCTGGGGATGAGTCCTTGCTGGAGCCCTCCCGGTCCTGCTCCGTGTGCTGCCGAGCTCCAGCCACACCACATCCCACATCCATCACCTGCTTGGAGTGGGAGAGAGGAAAGGAAAGGGGAGGGAGAGACAGGTCCCCAGGAAATGGGGATTTACAGTCACTGGTGGCAGGTGCGAGGGACTCGCAGGGACCTCCAGGTTTTATGAGCGATGCTTGAGGCTTGACTGGCTGCTTAAACACAGCTCAGCTAATCCCGGCATAGCGTATCCAGCACAAATTGGAAAAGGTTTAGTGGGAAGACAAGGGGAAAATGAGAGCATAAAACATATTTTACATCATGTCAGAGGAATATGTAATTTACAGTGAAAGGATGTTAAACAAACACCAGAGCTCGCCACGGGAGCGGGGATGGAGCCGAGGTACTGCTTCCCTTTGGGCAGCAAAGTGGGATTCTCCAGAGCATGGAGAAAGGGATCAGCTGGGAGTGGCACTTCTGCTCCTCTCCAGAGACATCCTGGCAGTGGGACAGCTGGAGGAACAGTGGACAGCTGCACCTGGCAGTGCCAGGGCAGGGACAGAGGTCACTGCACCTGTGGTGAGGCAGCACAGGAGGAGAATTCCCAGAGAGCCACATCCACTTCATTTTTACTCAGACCCCTCCTCGCTGGGCTCTGTCTTTGCTTTGGCCCCTCATGTGCTGGAGAATGGCTTCCCACTGCCAGAGCACAGGGTTAGATGGGATGTTAGGAGGAAATTCCTCCCTGTGAGGGCAGTGAGGCCCTGGCACAGGCTGCCCAGAGCAGCTGTGGCTGCTCCATCCCTGGAAATATTCAAGGCCATGTTGGAGCAACCTGGGCTAGTGGAAGCTGTCCTTGCCTGTGTCAGGGGGTGGAACTGGATGGGCTTTAACCCTCCAACACAAAGCATTCCACGATTCCGTGGCGCAGAGTGGGGACCCAGGTGGTGCTGCCTCGCAGCCCCCGCAGAGCCCGGGCAGGAGGCTGTGCCAGGTACGTGCTTCCCTCGGGAGCAGCGCAGAGCAGCAGCTCATCCAGCTGCTCCCTCTCACCTGCCCGTGGGAGGAGATAGAAACCAGCCCAGGTGGGAGCAGCCTTGGTGGCGGCAGCACAGCCTTTGCTGCAGGGGCTCCGGGAAGCTGCATTTCCTGGAGAAAGGAGCTTCCTCCTCCATCCTCCTCCATTAGCATCGCTGCAGACAAGTGTCAGGTCCCGGCTGGAAGAAGAGCAGCTCTGTCAGGATAATGAGCAGCCGCAGGCCAGGCTGGGCTTCCAAAGGCTGTAGGAGCTTGGGGGTGATCCTGCTTCCCCTCCCAGGCTGCCCTGCCCTGTCCCTGCCAGGTGTTCCCTGTGCTGGTGCCAACACCTCGTCACCTCCTTCCCGTGACCCTTTTCCAGCAGTGAAGCACAATTAGGAAGCTTCTCTTTTCCCGCTGTGTCCAGCAACTGCTTCCTTCCACTCTGCTGGCTCTGACCTTCCTCTTCTCCTCTGCCACAGAGCAGCCGTGAGGCCACCAGGAATGGGCAGAGCAGGATGCAGGATGGTCACTCCTGAGTGACACAGTGTCCCCATCCCCAGCTCTCAGCCCCAGCCAGGGGTGGCACTGGGGGGTCAGACGAGTCACCCCCCAGCAGACAGAACTGTGTGGTGCCTCTGTGGCTTCCTGCCTGGAGAAATTCTGGCTTTCCTTCACCAAGGGCTCCGTCCAGGCTCTCCCCGGCAGCCGCAGGCTACCAGGAAATTTATTAGACTTGTAAAACTTCAGGGCTCAAATCTAATTGTCTCCTTCTCCCCCCGCTCCCTGGAGGGAAGCTCCTTGATTTAAGCCCCAATTCCAAGCCCAGCCAGCACGTCAGCACTCGGAGCTCGAAGTTAAATGATCCATTTGTGGGGCTTTCAAGGGATAATTACAGAATTACAGCCCCTGTGGCTTGGGGATCAGGGACCAGGAGCAGCTCCTGTCCTGAAGGAGGGGTACCCCTTGTTTGGAGACACCAGTCCAGCTCACCTGAGCTGACTGGGATGGAGCTGAGATGTCCCAGCTGACTGTGGCAGCAGGAATGTGATGTTTGTTCTCCAGCACAAGCAACCCCCAAAAGTGAACACAATTCCTCTGCCAAGGATTCTGCCCAACCCCAAAATTTGTAGAGGGTCACAGAAACGACCATGAGGGGACTGAGGCTGGATTAATGGCATGAGGGCTTCCAGCTGAGCTGAGTTCGCTCAGCCACAAAAAGAGAGGTGGGAAATGGATCTGGGTGGGGATAAAAGTGGGTTCCCAAATTAAGGAGCTGAAGTCTTGGCTTGGGATTTAACCTCAGTCAGAGACCACTCTGCCCCACAAACTCCATCATCCCCCAGTGATCCATGGTTGGCCCTTCCACCAAGTCTTTTGCGGGACAAGGACACCCCTGTGCTCGGGGTGAAGGCTGCCTGTGGAAGTGAGGGAAGAGGAGGGCTGGGATGGCTCCTGCACTGGGGAGGTTTTTGAGCTGGACCAAAACTGGTGAAGCTGTGGAGGGGGGGTTGTTCCACTTCAGCTGTGGGGATGATCCAGGTGATTTTGCCCCTTTCATTTCCTGCAGAACTCCCATCCAGCCCCCTCAGCAGCTCTCCCAATCCTGTTGTGCCTCACTGAGCGGTGATGGGACCCTGCCTCCAGCCCTGCCTGCTCTGTGTCCCCATGGAACACAAGGCTTTTTGTGGGGCTGAGTGCCTTCATCTGATCCTTGACTGGAAAACCACCCTGAGCTCCCTAAATCCCCTCAGCCCTTCCCATGGCTTCACCCAGGGTATTTAATTGGGCATTTCTCTGCTTATCTGGGGCATTATTCTGGCAGGGATAGGGCTCCATGGCAGGCTGTAATCCCAGCCTCCGTGTCACCCACTCCATCAGCCACTGCCACCAGGAGTCTGGTGCCTGAAGCAGCTTCATTCCAGCAAATTATAAACTCCCGGAGATTTTGCAGCTCTGCTTGGGGCCCACCTGGCAAGAGCGATCTCATTTTGCTTCCCTGTTGAAGATAAACTTTATTTTTCCATTCCTCAACTTTCCCTGAGAAGCGCTGGCCATGGCAGAGCCTCTGGGCTGAGCACATTCCTGCCCTGCACATCCCATCCCCATTCCAGCTTGGAGAGGGTGGGGATTGGTGCCATGGCAGTGCTGCAGGGCAAGGACACCACTGGAAGTGTCCAAGGCCAGGTTGGGTGGGGCTTGGAGCAACCTGGGATGGTGGAAGGTGTCCCTACCCATAGCAGGGGGTGGAATGAGATGGACTTCAAGGTCTCTTCCAAGGCAAACCATTCCATGATTCCCAACTGAGGATGTTGAGCCCAGGGAATGTGGCTGCCACTCCTGAGAGCTCAGAACTTGCCCCACTGAAGGATCCCACGTTCTGTGTGAACTTGCAGCCTTCCCTGACTCCAGGTTTCCTGGGCCTCGCAAGCTGCTCCCCAGCAATTTGCAAATCAGAAAGGAAGTTAAAATTCCGTCTCCAGAAATAGCTGATTCCTGGGTTTGCAGCTTGTCTGGGAGCTGCTCACAATTTTGTCATTTGCAGTTGGGAGAAGGGAGGTAAAAAAAAAAAAGGGAGAAATAAGAAAATGCAAAATCCAATGAGGGCAGAAAGCTGAAGTCTGGATAGAGCCAGAAATTGCAGGAGGTGCCCAGGAGATGCTTGAAGGTGTCCAACATCACTCTGAGCCGTGGTCCCCAGGCACTGTGCCACCGAGGGAGGTGACAACAGCCCCTTCCTGGACAGCTCTGCCGTGCCAATCCATCACGGTGCCTCTCATCCAGAGAAATGAATGGATACAGCGCCGGGAGTGGATCAGGGGAGATTTATGGGGAGGGATTAAAAGAACTAAATATCCAGAGCTGGGTGGGGAGACGTTTAAAGGAAAGGGCACGTGTGTGCAGGCAGGGAGTGAAAAGTGTAATAACACTCTATAAATATTTGAAGGTGGAGGCACCAGCAGCAGATTGATTTATTTGTGGCTGTGGAAATAGGATGAGGCTCTGGAACAGGGATGCGAGAAACCAGAGCAGTTTCCCTACAGAAGGAGCAAGGATCACATCACCTGGGGGCATGTGGAGGTGCTGAGAGGACAGAGGGAATGTGGGATGCCCAGTTGGGCCTGAGTGGCCCCTGGATGTCAGTGGAGACGGTCTGGAGCCTGTGGACTCCATCCAACTCAGCTCCGTGAGCTTTTCCATTCATCTCTTCCCGAACGGCACCCAGACAACGCCTGAACTGCTCCTCCTCCTCCTTCTCCTGCTTCTCCTCCTCCTCCACTTTCCCCCCTCCCAGCCCCTCGTGCTGCCAAGCTGTTCATGTGTAAGGAGAACATCTTGGGCAGGACGCGCGCTCCGAGTCCTTCCCGCTTTCTCGGCAGCCCCCCCGGCCCCCTCCCAGCTCGGTGTCACGTTGTCCCTGCCGAGTGTGCCACGCTGGGTGGCAGAGCCTGGCTGGCATCGGCGGCGCCGCGAACGCGACAGATGGGAGCGAGGAAGGCTCGCTCCGCCTGTGCCAGGGTGAAAATGGCTCAGCTGCAAATGAATATTTCCAGAAACCTCTCCTTCCCTGCTTTA
Organism: Pardalotus punctatus; assembly: GCA_013400915.1. NCBI lineage: Eukaryota > Metazoa > Chordata > Aves > Passeriformes > Pardalotidae > Pardalotus > Pardalotus punctatus. The sequence goes on along the minus strand of VZTX01026622.1, from coordinate 38,794 downwards.
TAATTATGAGCAGATTTTCTTGGGGATAAAAGGGAGGCTGGTTTCAAAAAAGAACTGACCCTGTGTGGGAAGAACGGATTCTTCTTGGAAAAAACATGGTGCCTTGAGCGAGTTTAACTCTTCTGCTTCCTCCAGGCAGGAGAGAATTCGCTGCATCCAAATTCCCATCAGTCGGCTCCAAGCCTGAGGGTTGGCTCCGGCAACCTCCCGGCACAGGAGCTGGAGGCTGTTTTAAACCAGCCAGTTCCTCTTTCAGGCTCTGTGTGGGGGGCTGTGATCCCGTGGGAAGTCCCTCCTTGGAAGCTTCTGGAGCACCTGTAGCAGGCAGGACTTCACACGTGAAGGTGTCTGGCAATGTGGCTGGGAGACACTGGTGGGAGGGGGGAATGGTGGCATTGCCTGGCGATGGCTGTGGGGGTCCCTGCTCTGCTCCGTGGTGCCCACCGGGGCTATTCCATGGGGAATTCCAGCTGGGGAGACCACTCTGGATTGGATTTGTGTGTTGAAACCCAACCTGGAATTCTCTGGAAAGCAGCTGGTGCTGTCCAGTGGGGGCTGGGCTCCATCCCGTGTGTGGGAACTTCTGCCAGCACTCCTTCCATGGGGAGGGTGGGGAGGCAGCTGGGAATGAGCTGAGGTGGCCATGGTGACATCCCACATGTCCACGGTGACATCACACATGTCCGTGGTGCCATCACACATGTCCACGGTGACATCACACATGTCCGTGGTGCCATCACACATGTCCACGGTGACATCACACATGTCCGTGGTGACATCACACATGTCCATGCCACATCAAACATGTCCATGGTGACATCACACAATTCCATGGTGACATCACACATGTCCACAGTGACATCACACATGTCCATGGTGACATCACACATGTCCATGTCACATCACACATGTCCATGTCACATCACACATGTCCATGACCGCATCACACAATTCCATATCACACAATTCCATGGTGACATCACACACATGCATGGTCACCACAGATGTCCATGGTCACATCACACATGTCCACGTCACATCACAGATGCCTGTGGTCACATCACAGATGCCCACGGCCAGATCAAACATGTCCATGGTCCCATCACACAATTCCACAGTCACATCCCACGTCCATGTGACATCACACATGTCCGTGGCCACATCATGGGCTGTCCATCCCATCCTTGTGCTCGCTGGATCATTGTGTCCATGCGTTGTTAGCAGCATCCCACGAGCTGGGAGCAGTGGGATACAGGATCCCCTTCCCTGTATCCAAACCACCTCCTCTGTGCCAGAAACGCCCCAGAAAATTCGTGCGACAGACGCGGGAGGCAAAGGGGTCCTTGGAAGTTTTCCCCAGTGTGAGGGGAGCTCTTGAAGTTGATTCCTAGAACAGGCACCTTATTAGGGAGCGTCGGGGCGAACTTTGAACAGCTCTTACACGGAAACAGATCTGCCTCTCGAGCAGCAGTTTGCTGTGTTCCTTTTGATAACGATAATGATCTTACATTGCGGCGCTGCCTTTCATCTCGCCCGATCTTAATGAGCTTTACAGACAAATGTGCAAGCGATACGGGCAGATCCATTCTCCCGACAATGCCAGCACTGGATGTGGCAGGTGTCTGGGAATCAGCCCGCGCCGGAGCGGGGGGGACGGGGGTTTGTTTTGATTTCTCCTTATTTATTGAAAATGCAGGCAGCATTTTAGAGAAGTGAGATTTGGCAGGCTCAGATTTGGCCGGGACAACAAAGTTGTCTCTCTGTCTTTCCTTTTGGAGCCGTTCCTCTCCTCGATCCATATTTGAGCTGCAGCGGTGCCAGGGAAGGGATCGCTTCCCGTCGGCTGGAGCGGCTGCCTGGCGTGGAGGCGCACGGCTCCGGGGCTCTGCCGAGTGTTTCATGTGTTTCAGAGGTGCCAAGAGGAGGGAGAGGTGCCAGAATAGCCCATGGCCTCTGCCCACGGAGCTCAGTTGGCCTTGGACCGAGGTGCTGCATCCATCACAGCCTCTCCCTGCGGTTCTGCTCCCAGTTTTGTCTCCCTGTTTCTCACCCATGCCCCAAAGGATGGGGTGGGATCTGTTCCCTCGTACAGCAGGGTATTTCCAGCCACTGTTGTGTTCAAGGGTAGAGGCATCACCTTGAACGCTGGGCTCTCTGTCCCCGGAGTCTCATCTGTTCCCAATCCATCAGGCCAAATTTAGCATTGCCGTGAGGAGCGGTCCCCGAGCACAACACGTCTCCTCCATCTCCCCCCCATCCACGAGGGCACTGCTCTTTTCCTCCCCATAGCAACCAGCTCAGGAGCCAGCCTTCAGTGGAGAGGGAAAGGCAGGAGCTGGGAGCATCCCAATGCCCCCAGGTGCAGTTCTGAGCCAATATTCTCCCTAATGATCCCAGGCCATGGAGAAAAATTGCTGCTGCTGCTGCAGCTCAGGTGTTGCTGGAGCCTCCTGCCCTGTCCTGTCCATGAGGCTGGAATCTCTTCCTCATGTAGGATTTTTCCCAGGAAATAACTTTTCCCCCATCCCAGCACTCAGCCGGGGCTGTGTGTGGGAGGTGCTTCCGCTCCCCTCCTGGGGACATCCCAGCTCGGTCAGGATGTGCCCCCTCCTTTTGGCCCTTTGGTTCACAAATGCTTTCAACCCTTTGGGGTTTCTGGGCAAGCAAATTCCTTTTCTCTCCTCTGTTTCTCTTCCTCTCAATCTGACCCCTCCTGAGAGCCCTTTTATCCTCCTGTATCTTCATTTCCACCTCTTTTTTTTTGGGACTGTGGTGGGGTTAACCCTTTCTTTGCTGTCTGGGGCTTGTAAAAATGACACTGCTCAGGATATTTTGGGTTGAAAGCAAACCTTTGTGCCCTGGCTGCCTCAGGAAATGGTGCCACGTCCCTGCCAGGGGGCCCACAGGAGGCTGGTGTGGGACATCCCAGCCCAGATATTTTGTTCTCATGTTCACTCCTGATGTTTCAATTCTCTGGGGAGCAGGGAATTCAGAAATGGGTCTGGGGGAGAATGTTTGGTGGCCAATAAGAAGAGAAGGGCCTGTGGAGGGTTGAGATAAATGCTTGTTTGCTCTAATAAAAATTCATTAGTAGAGCTGATTGACAGCAGAGGACACAAACACTGACTCTCCTGAGTGCTGATGTGTGATGGGAATGCTGGAGTGGTTATCAGGACAGTGCCTGTGGATCTGGGAATTGTCCAGTCCAGGACTATCAGGCTGATGTGACCATTCCTGTGGCATTTGTTGTGGTTGCCCCATCCCTGTAAGTGTCCAAGGCCAGGTTGGACAAGGCTTGGAACAACAGGAAAGTGTCCCTGCCCACAGCAGGGGTGGGATGAGCTGAGCTTTAAGGTTGTTTCCCACCCAAACCATTCTGGAATTCTGCTCTTGGAAGAGCTGCTGTGACTCTTCAGCTTCCATGGATTTCCCATGTTTGCATCCATTGCCTCATCCTGACTAATGGGCAATGGCATAAAAGGAAGTAGTTTGCAGGGAATTTCGGATCATTCAAGCCCAGTCTGGTGGCCTTGGCTCTCTGCTTGTTTACACGGAGACAATTGATGCTGCCACATTTGTGTTTGGAGCACTGTGGGAAAGGTTGAAACCTCTCCAAACCTGTTTTTCTCAGAGAATTAGAAAACCACAAAAAATCAGAAGAAAAGCTCACAAAAGAGACAAACCAAGCCAGACTGGGGAATGTTTTTGTCCATGTCAACTTCCATGAAGCTTCTCTCTGTGCTATTCCCCCACCCAATGTGAGCATCCCTTGGAGATGAGTCGGCTGTGGGAAGTTGGGATGCAACCAGGGGGTATCTGGTTACAGCCCATGGCTCAGGAGATGATCCTGAAGCTCAGGATTGAGTCTTTCTTCTCTCTCTCCAGCTCCAGCACGAGGCCTTCAGTGCCAGCATTGGGTGAAATGTCCAACTAGTCTCTCCCACTTCCCAGTTAATCGCTGTGGTTGCTGCTGAGTGGGAGCCATTGGGATCCATCAGATCCTCTTCTCCTCCTCCTCTGCCCAGCTGGCCTGGGCTGGCTCCAGGGCGGCTTTTGGGGCCTGCTACTGCTGAGAAAGCTGGCCTGAGATCCCTTGGGAATGGGAGTGCTGTGTTTGCTGACTCCAAGTGATCCATCACGCCAGGTTTTGGCTGGAGGAGGAGGGACAAAGGGAATAATCGGGAGAGAACTGCCAAAGCCTAAGGACGTGTCACAGCACAGGCAGGGGCGGAAGGATTTCTATGGAAAGATGATTAATAATCAAGCAGAAAGCTGCCTTCTGGCTGATGCCAAATAAAGCTCCAGGGGTGAGAGGCTTTCCAGGTGTTGGGTGTGAGCTCATGGCTTGTCCCACACGTGGGGAATCTCACAACTGCCTGGTGCATCTCATCCCTCCTGCTCCAGCCCGAGCATTCCCTCAGCTCCCTGGGATGTAGGAAGATGCTGAACCCACCTTTCCTCACCTCTCGAGCATGGAAAAGCAGCATCCAGCACCTCTTGCAACTTTGTTGGAAGGGAAAAGAGCAAGTGCCAGGGAATTTTGTTGGCTCCTCATTCCCACTGGCATGGGAGCAGTGCTGGGACCCAGGCTGAGGCTGGGCTGAATTCAGCCAAATTCTTCAACCCCTGGAAGTGGGGAAGCTTCCCTTCTGCCTTGGGCTTTGTGGCTGGAGTCTGAACAATGCACCAGAGGTGGTCCAAAGGCACGTGAGCATTGTCACCCCCGGTGTGCTCATGACATGAGAAGTACGAGCTCATAACACGCTGCTGCTGCTGCTGGTCAATGGTTGGAATTGATGACCTGAAAGTTCTTTTCTAACCTCAACAATTCCATGATTATGATTTCCCTCTACCGGCTCTTGTAGGGTTTAAAAGCCTGATTTATTCTGAGATGGTCAATGCCCCTTCCCAGCTCCTCCAGCAGCCAGGTGAATGTCACCAGCCCTGTTTTACAGGCAGAGGGGACACTTGGCCTGTGGAGAGCCAATGTCAGAGGCAGGGTCACACCCCGAGAGCCAGCCCGTCCTCTGCTCCCTGCAGCAAGGATTTTTCTTGGAGCAACATCCCCCCTGTGTGAGCCGGGGCTATAAAGAACAAATAAAGTGCTGTGCAAGCCAAAGGAAACGGCATCGTTTAAAATCTGCACAAGGTTAAAAGGCACAGGGAGGACATGGAATGCGTGGATGGATGGCAGGAGAGCTGGCAGATCACACCCAGGGGCTGCACAGACCCAGCCAAATCAGCCAAGTGCAGAAGGAACAGGGAAATCGCTCTCCTCACCTGCTCCAGGACTGTCCCAGGGGATGCGGATCAGCTCCGCGCCGCCGCGTTCCCGAGGGAAGGGCTGATGGATCGGTTTTTCCAGCGCCAGCCGTGGCCCTGCAGAGTCATCCTGAGCAATTATCTGGGAGTGATGCCCTGCTGGCGGTGACAGCTCCCTGCGATGCTCCCACCGTCCGGCACATCCCCAGCTGGAGCGCACCGGAGCCGCTCCCGGGGCTGAGTCTCCAGGGGCACAGGCGCAGGCTGGAGGGATTTGGGGAGCGTTTAGAGCTGTTTGCTCTCGCAGCCCCGCAGGCAGGGCCTGGGGCAAGTTGCCTTCCCAAATTAGGCCACTGTCAGGTTTGGCGGCTGAGGTTTCAGTTCATTTTCTTCCTGGCTCGCTCCGAGCAGCCCCATGTGGATTCCCGGGCCAGGATGCAAAGTGTCTGGGCAGAGCTCGGTCGTGCTCCCTGCTGAGCTGTTAACACTGATTTCCCATGAATATTCAGGACTGTGAGAGGCATCCAGGATGCTCCTGCAGTCAAGGCTCACTGGATCTTGACTGCTGCTGCCGTTGGCTTCCCATGGCTTCTCGGGCAGCCAAAGCAGCCTTTGGCTTCCTTGGAGAAATCTTTTTATTTTCCTCCAGCCAAGGCTCTGGGTGAGTAATGGGAGAAGGCTCATCCAGGAAGGGAAAAATCATAGAATCACGGAATGGTTTGGGTTGGAAGTGACCTTACATCCCTCCCATGGGCAGGGACACCTTTCCCTGGCCCAGGTTGCTCCAAGCCCTGTCCAACCTGGCCTTGGACACTTCCAGGGATGGGGCAGCCACAGTTTTCCTGGGCAGTTCTTCCCAATATCCCACCTAACCCTGCCCTCTGGCAGTGGGAAGCCATTCCCTGTGTCCTGTCACTCCATGCCCTTGCCCAACATCCCTCTCCAGGGCAGGTGGCAGGAATGAGGTTCCATCACCAACAGGATTTGTTTCCCAGTGAGACTGGGAAGGGCAGCATTCCCCCCAGTCCTTCAGCACTGATCCTGGAGCTTGGCTGGAGTGGTGTGTCCATAATGAACCCCTCAAGAGCCTTTCCCCAGGAATGGCAGCCTGGACCCCCTGTGCCCAGGCAGGGGCCATGGGGGGCTCCTCCCTGCTCTGATTTTGCTCCCAGATCCTTCAGTTTGTGCCCAGAAGGGAGATCTGGGAGCAGGGAAGGCCCTGAGCAGTGACTGCAGAGTTTTGCTCCCCCCGCATCATTCCCTGGCCATCTGCTCCCAGCCAGCCCTGCTTTCCCACCTCAGCCCTGCTCCCAGCACATGGGAACAGCTGGATGGAACCAAATTTTCACTTGCTTTTGAAGAGCCAGCAGGTCCCGTCGCCAGGAAAAACATTTACTGACAAAATAATCATGGATCTGTTTCCCTTTCATCAGGGCGAGGGAGGCAGTGCTGATGGGGATGTTTCTTACCCGAAATTCAGGAATCACTGTCACTAAAATGGGAACCCAGTGTGTTTCCAGACTGGTCAGGCAGCTGACAACAATCAGCCCCCTGGAAGCCACCCAGGGCTCATGGGGACAGCTTTTGGCTTCCCTGGCTCTGGTGGGCTTGGAAAGGTTGTTCCTCTGAAAGCAGGGCTTCTGTTTAGTGGTTTTCCCTTAATAGAAGAGATTTTCCTGTAATTGCCGAGGAATTGCTGCTGGGCCTGGACTCAGAATCGTTCAGAATTTGGTGCCATGAGCTCTTGAGCTCAGCCTCTCCGGGGTCCTGCCCCAGCCCAGGATTCACCAGGGGAATTCATCGAGCTCTATCTTCACCACAGCCATGTCCTGGTTGGAGACTCCAGCAAAACCTGCTCCTGGTTCCTTCTTGTCCCCCTGAATGCACTGCTCCTCCTGGGGAGGCTGGAGCAGGATCTGGGCAGTGATGGGAGAGGAGCTTTCACATCAACCTGCCGGAGCTGCTGCCTCAGGGAAAACCAGGCCATCTCATCCCATCAGTGCTCGCTTTCCTCTGGGAGACCCTGGGCTCCACCCTCAGCCTCAGGAAGAATCATTGAGGTTGGAAAAGCCCTACCAGGTCATCAGCTCCAACCTGCGCCCAATCCCCCACCTTGCCGCCAGTCCATAGCACCGAGTGCCACATCCATTCCTTCCTTGGACACCTCCAGGGGTGGGGACTCCTCCATCTCCCTGGACAGTCCAGAACTTCCTGCATTCCCCCTTGACCCCTCTCTCTTCCCTCTCCCTGTCCTCACATGGATGCACCCTCACACTGACCTTCTTTTGGGCGAAGTTCTGTGTTATTCCCATGGTTATTCCTGCTGAGCAGGATTCTTGGCTCTGGTCCTGCCAGCCTTAAACCCCCCCACTCCTCTTCTCACTGGGCTCGGGGTCAGCTGAACCCCGGGGCAGGAGAGCTGCAGGTTCCCAGCTGCTCTGGGAAAGGGTTTGGGAAGCATCCCGTGATTTGGATGATGTCTGGGTGTCTGCCTGCCTCGCTCCATGGCCTGGCTGAGGAGCTGCACCTCTCCAAGGGCACTGACTCAGGCAGGGCTGGCATCTCCACAGCCACTGGGCACTGGCACGGGAAGTGGATTTCAGCTCATTAATCCCTGGCCACATTCACCTCCCTCCCTCAGCTGGTTTTTCCAGGAGCCTCATCCAAGTGTGATCTCGTCACTGTGTTTGCAGTGGTTTGGCGAGGACTCGCTCCCCAGGCTCCCTCCCCTTGCCCACTCCTTGCCCTTTCATTTGTTGGAACTTCCCTATGTCCTCTGTTTTTCTCCTCCGTTTTTCCTGAGTTTCCATGTGCCCAGACACACTGGAAGGGAAATTGGCTCCTTTCCCATTCCTGACCCTGCTGTGCAGGAGTGGGGTATGAGCACGTTGCTCATCCCTGTCACAGCTCAGAGGAGGAGGAGGGGACCCCAAATGCATCCCAGAAACCTCCGTGTGCATCTCCTGGGGGTGCAGCCCCTCTGGCATCGTTCCCCCATGGAATGCAGCCTTCCCTCTGCTCCATGTGGTGCTCCAGAGGCGTTGGCTCTGCCTGGAGAAACCCTGCCCTGCACAGCCATGTCCAGATTCCTGAGGTGCAGGAAAAATCCTTCTACTCTCTAAAACCAGGGAATATTTTGGCTGGATCTCAGTGTGGATTAAACCATGGTCTGAAAGAGAAGGCAAAGCAAGGATAACTCTGGGCAGTGTCTTCATTTCCCGGGCAGAAATTCCAAAGGGGATTCTCCCCTCTCTGGCATTGCCATATTTGTTGACCAGACATGGCAGACAAGGAGGAGGATTGGAAAACAGGGTGTTGGAATGCTGAGTGCAGCAGGAATGATGAGCTGGCATCCCAGCTGGGAAGACACGGAGAGCAAGGAGAGTAATTCCAGTGAGTCAAATGCCCTTCCCTGGCCCCAGGCTAAAATCCAGGGAGATTGGGAAATATGAAAGAAAAGGGGAGGAAGGGAGTGCCCTCAAACTCAGACAGAATATTCAGTGTTTGCTTTAGGTGGTGGCATTTTTCCTTGTCCCTCTTCCTCTCCAGAGAAGAATTAACCTCAGGATGAGAAGCCTTTTAGCACTTTGTGCTAAAAATGCCCGTCCCAGTTAAGTCTGGTCTTAGCCCAAAGTTGCAAATAATTTCCATCTCCCTGAAACTTCTTTTTCCAGTCAACGAGGCTTCACTCCAGTTACACAGTCCTCAAACTGGTTAAAGGAAGAAATTCACCCCCCTGCTCTTCCTTGTGCATCCCAGTGCATCCACCCTCCCTGGAAAAGCTGAAGAGGGAAGATTTTTTGTCAACTTCAAACAATGACTTCTGGGAAGAGCCATGGCATGTGTTCTGCAGCAGATCCAAGGGGATGACCACAAGATTCCCTCTGGCTCTGTGCTCTGGGAAGCCATTGTTCGGGATGTGTTGCAGGGCTGTTTGCCTTGGCCCAGCGTGTCATCCTCTCTCCAGGCTTTGAATAGACCCTGCTGGAGAAAAGCGCTGGAAAAGTCTGTTCTCCATTTGCTCTTGGCATTCATTTGGTTGTTTGTTTGTTTATTTCTCTGGGATTATTTTAAGGACCTCGAGGTCCCCACAGCTCCAGAGGCAGGACCTCCATGTGCTGCACGGATGTTCCCTCTCGGGCAGCTCCGATGGCAGAGGATGGGGAAGGTCACGTCCCCTTTGTCCCAGTGCCTGACCTGGATGTGCTGCTCCTGCTCCTTGGAAGACCAAGGGCTCTCAGCATCTCTGCAGTTCCATTTCCACCGGGTGAATGATGCTTGCTGCTGGCCGCTCCAGGCTGTGTTCCAGGATTCCCACTGCCAGAGGACAGGGTTAGGTGGGATTTTGGGAAGGAATTCTTCTCTGTGATGGTGGGGAGGCCCTGGCACAGGGTGACCAAAGCAGCTGTGGCTGCCCCTGGATCCCTGGAAGTGTCCAAGACCAGGCTGGATGGGGCTTGGAGCAACCTGGGATAGTGGAAGCTGTCCCTGCCCATGACAGGGGTGGGACTGGATGAGCTTTAAGATCCCTCCCATCCCAACCCATTCCGTCACTCTGTGATTGTGGAGCCTCAGGCTCCATCTCTCCAGCCTCTTCCAGGGGGATGGACTTTAAGCTGCGTCCTGGAGTCCGCAGGATTTCCCCATCCGGTCCCACTCTCCTCTCCCAGGCAGGACCAGGTCCGCCCAGCTGATTCCCAGCTATTAGTCTGAGCTCCCACAAGATCTGAGCCCTGGGGAGCCTGGCACAGCCCCAGGCAATCTGCTCCAGTGCTTTGCTATCCTTAGAAAGGATTTGTAAACACAAATCTGGATCTTTTCTGCTGCAATCTCAGACCATTGTCGTGTCCCAGCCAGGCAGCCCCAGCTGCTTTGCTCTGGTGGATGAAAAGCTGGGAAAACCTGAGGTTTGAACAGGGTCTGGTTCTGCCCAGACCCACACAGGGATCTGGGGAGGTCACCTCGATCGTGCTGACATCCCAAAAATTCACAGAATCATGGAATGGTTTGGGTTGGAAGAGACATTTCAAGGTCATTGTCTTCCACCCCCTGCCATGGGCAGGGACACCTTCCCCTATCCCAGGTTGCTCCAAGCCCTGTCCAGCCTGGCCTTGGACACTTCCAGGGATCCAGGGGCAGCCACAGCTGCTCTGGGCACCCTGTGCCAGGGCCTCCCCACCCTCACAGGGAGCAATTCCTTCCCAGTCTAAACCAGGGGATTCCTCAGCTGTGCCATGAAAAAGAGGAAACCTCACATCAAAGAGCCAAAGAAAGGTTTGGATGTCGGCTGCTCTGTGCCCTCCAAAGAGACTCGGGAGGTTTCCCAGGGTGGGAGGTGATCACCCACATCCTGCCTGGCATTATCCAAGCTGCAGCTGAGGGCAGGAGCGCTGCTGGGGCTGACCACGAGTCCCTCTGGAAATAGCAAAGGGAAGGAAGCAGCAGATGGAGAAAAGGAGGAGCGAGACAGCGCGAGGGAGAATAAGTGGCTGTGCATGAGGAGCTGGGAGGAGTGGAGAGCAGAGGGAGCTGTAATTAGGGCAGGTTTGGCTGTGTGAATTTTGCTGGGTCTGCAGCAGGAGGTTGCCCAGCAGCTGCACAAATGATTTATTACACGCTCACTACATCTGCCCTGTAGGAAGGTAAATAAAATGTACACAGTGTCCCATTTACTCAGACAATCAAGGGGATATGACCCAATTTCTATTTGACTCTGGCGTTTTCCTCCCCAGGATGAGCCCCCCGGGAGGTGGGAGCGACCCAAGACCCCCCGAGCCACATTTTTCTCCCTGTCCTTGCTGTCGGAGGGATCCCGGGAGGCGCAGTCGGGATTAACCCCCCGACACCACCCTGCACCTCCGGCAGCCCCTCCCTCCTCGCCCAAGCACCGGTGACCTGTGACAAGGGGGACATCCCGGGAGGTGCCAGGCCCCACTCCAGGAATCTGCCGGCACCATCTGCATGTGGGATTAAGGATGCTCTTCCTCTGACAGGGACAGGGAGAGCGACAGGAGCCGGGAGCATCATCTGGCTCCCACATCTGCCGGCACTGCCGGGGCTCAGCACAGGCGGCTGCACCACGGGGAGGGGACTCGGACCCCCCTTCCGAGAAGAAAGTGCTGTGTGAGCAGTGGGAACGGGATTTTCCATGGGTTTGCTCTGTCACTCAGCAGGTCTGGGGGAGATAAGGGCCCCTGCACCCTGGGATCCGTTTGCTGATATCCCACATCCAGCCTTTGCTGAATGTGCAGCTTTTGGCTGCGCTGTTCCTGACTGTTCCTAGGATTTTTTTTTTCCAGCTCTCCGTGTTAAGGCTCCTCTGGCCTCCCCAGCAGGAGCCGGCTCCAGCCCTGCAGCCGCTGGGATTTGTTGCAGATGTTGGGCAGGGGGAGGCCAGGGAGGTGGCACATGGCCAGTGGGACCACGGGCAACCAAGCGGGCATGAAGTGGACATTGAGCTAAAACCCCTCTTTAGGGGATTCAAGTTCAAGGATTTGGTTGTGCAAAGAAAGAGCCCTGTGAGCCGTGGGCTTTTCAGAATCCCATTTCCACAGGCCTTTAAGCAAATATTCCCTGGATGCATGTTGAGCTCCGTGTTTGGTTTATCTGCTGGGTTTATCCTGCTGCAAGCAGGAAAATACAGCTGGAAAACATTTCTGGAGGGATGAGGAGAGGAGCACACACAGGGGCTGGTGACAGCCTTCCCTGGCAGCCCTAGTGCTCGGGGATGGACACTGTCACCAACCCCTTCCTCTGACCGTCCCTCTCCTTTCCTCCTGCACCCAGATGTTCCCCCAGCTGTGCAGGGTGGAGCAGGGATGCTGAGGACAGGACACTGTTACTTAGCAACAGCTGAAGGATGTGCTTTAACCCTGTCCCCAGCACCACCCTCCCGGAGAGTTCTGTGGGGGAATGGGCACCGTTCCCACCAGAGCAAAGCTCCATGAGGGATTTTTTCCCATTTTATCATTCTTCTGCCCCATGATTTTGGGCTGCTTCACACCCAGGGAGCTGCTCAATCCTAGGCTGGGATGAATCGCGGCTCTCTGGGATGAGGGGGCACATCCCAGAGCCACTGCCCCTTCTCCCTGTATTCACTCCAGGCTCCTTTCCCTGCTCCACGCTCCCGCTCCTCCCACAGCCCGAGGACAAAAACCTAATTGCACGACATAAATTATAGCAACTCTCCAAATAAAAGCCCAGGCAGAAAAGGCTGTGGCTGGATGGACACTTGAGGGCTATTAGAAGATGCATAAATTCCTTTCCTCGGGTTTTTCATTTTTACATGTCTAATTACGGTGAAAGGAGCCTTTCAAGGGCTGCTCAACTGCCAGGGCTCTCTGCAGCCCCTGGCAACTGGAGCGGGAAGAGGTGGCAGGGTCGGACACCCCCGTTTACCTTGGAGAGAGCCCGGGGCTAAACAAATGCCAAGGGCTTGGGAAGGAGCGGCGAGGAACCGCTGCATTCCCTTGATCTCCCCCGGGAACCTGCAGCGGTTCCCTGGGCACCCATCACTCCCAGGGAGATGTCTGGGCCATTGTGGTCCCTCTTTATTTATCTGACGCTCCTCAAACTTTAATTAAAGATGTCTCCTTGGGGTGTGCTTTAGCTCCATATTAAAGATGGACTGGCTGGAGAAAATGAAAATGAGCAGCGTTCCTGAGAGCTGGGAATAAAAACTAGGAGGGGGATGATGGAATCTAATGGTCTGGCTCCCCCACTTCCCTGTGCTCTGGCCACGGAGGCCCCAGCTGTGCCAGGGTGGCTTGGAGGGAACAGGAAGAACCCGGGATCCACCAGGCAGGGGGATTTCAGGCTGGGATGGGGAGAAAAGCCCTTTAAAGTAAGAGAAATGCAGTGGGGTCAGAGGGCAGAGCTGCTCCCAGCTCGGAGCACCCAGCGCCTGACGAGCCGCTGGGATAATTAGGGGCAATTTATACCTCCAGGTCAGGGGTTCACTCTGCCTTGTCATCGATTTTGAGGTGGGTGATAAACTGCCGGGAAAACAGAGCTGTTGGGATAACACGGGAAATGTCCCATTAGGGGGGGAGCTTCTGGAGCAAGCACTGCCATGGGAGCCCCTCAGAGCCCCTCGTGGCCGTGGCCTCGGTAGGACCCCCTGGCTTTCCGGCTGCTGTGCCCCCATCCTTGGCCTGGCACATGTCACCCTCTGACCCTGTGCTGGTCTCCCCACAACGGGGGAAGGTGTTGGGGTGCTGGACATCGGTGTCCGCCCAGCCCAGGAGTCACTCCATCCTTTCTGGGGAATGAGAAGGCAGCCCCACGATCATGCTCACACAACCCTCGGGGACACTGATTTTTCTGCCTGGGAACCTGAAAACAAATCCAGAGCAGTTTTGTGCCTGCATTTGTGCCTGTCACTGCTTTCCCAGTGCCTTCCCAGCCTTTGGCTCCTGGCCCCACACCCATGGGCAGGATAATTCCCAGGGCTGTCCTGGCTGCAGGTGGAGGTGCCAAAGGCAGTGGTCAAACAGAGGTGCTGGGGTGTGCAGGGCATGGATTCATCCTCAGTCCATCCTGCTGCCCTGTTTGCTCTGCTCCAGAGCTGATGGAAAAGGGAAGCCAGGGCAAAGGGAGCGTCAGGAGCTCTCGTGCAGGGAAAGGATTGTCCCTTGGCTCACAGCTCCGATCACAGATGCAGATCTCGCTGCTCCCGGCGAGCACAGCAAGAGCTTAAATATGTTTGTTCCGTGCCTTTCTTCGCAAACTGCTCCAGCAGGTAGAACACTTCCCAGATTTATTCCTGAAGCCAAAGAAAAGCAGCTGCAGGAGGGAGCTGGATATGTGAGGCAGCTCAAACCCTGGTGCTGCTACAGGGCACAATGAGCTCTGCCCCTCATCCCCCTCATCCTGGGATGCTCCCTGGATTTGATTGCACCGATGTGATCCCACTCTGGAGAAGCTGCCTGAGCCGGAGCCTGGATCTGCTTCCTCTAATTAAAGGTGTCAAATTATGCCCCGAACTGAATTCTGCAGCAGCAGCAAATCCTTCCCAAGTCCATGAAATCATCCAGACCTTGTACCATGAAATTCCAGGGGAGCTGATGTGCTCTGAACTTCCCAGGCTGAGAAGCGCCCTTTTCTCCCAAAGAGGTCCTAGACAATTAAATGTGACCTGGCTCAGGGCTCAGGGTTAAAATTGCTCCAGCTGTGGCTCAGAGCTCATCCACAGCCACTCAAAAACCAGATGCTGATCCAAAAGTCTTGGAATCTCTGCAAGAATGCGGATGGAATGATGCTGTGCTGCTTCCCAGGGTTGGGAACACGGATGGACACTGTCACAGCCTTCCTGGCACCTCTCTGTGTCACTTTGGGTGATATCCTACCTTTCAGAAACGATCTTTGCCCTGATGGTGACACAGAGAAGCCTCAGGCTCAATCCATGGGCAGAGTGGCAGGAATCAGGCATTTCCAACCACAGAGATTTAAGGAAAACCACACTTGCAAATGGATTCAGGAGAAAAGGCAAGATTCACCAGGTGAATTCTTTGCTGGAGCTGGGAGTGAGGCACCTGGAGAGCTCCATGTCCCCCAAAACCCTCAGCTCAGTAGATCCCCCTCACTGAGCACTCAGCTCATCACCTCTGCAGGGACAGATCTGTGAGGATGCTCCTCTTGTGCCATTAAAAATATTAATAAAAATAAAGGAGAGGAAAGGGAAGTGTGTGGGGATGGAAAGAGGACTCTGAGCCTGGAAAGCCACCCCTGAGCTCCGGCAGAGCTCGGAGAAGCCCCTCTCAGCATCCAGTCCCTGGGTGGTCTCTGCCTCTTAATTACAGGGTTAATACCATGTTACGATCAGGAGAAGTTTCTTAGCCTGATAATGAGTAGGAAGCAGCTGTAGCCTGGAAAATGGAATAATTGCAGAGTGGAGCAGTGTAATTATAAGGTGTGGATCCACTGCCTCCATGTTTACCTAGAGGAGACAAAATCCCTTCGGAAGCTGCAGCCGTGGGAGCAGCTGGAGCTGTTCCTTGCAGGGAGGTGTAAGTGTGTAGTAAAGCGGAAGTAGAGACAAGTCCTGTCCTGCTCCAATCGCTGGGGATGTGCCAGGG
Source organism: Pardalotus punctatus (assembly GCA_013400915.1). Lineage (NCBI taxonomy): Eukaryota > Metazoa > Chordata > Aves > Passeriformes > Pardalotidae > Pardalotus > Pardalotus punctatus. Next base: position 23,456 of record VZTX01026622.1, on the reverse strand, counting down.
CTTGAGCCCAGGTGGACTCGGAGCCAGCAGCACCCAGCCCGTGCTGGATGAGCGTCGTTCCAGCTCCTGGGAGGGACATTTCCATGGAGCACCTCTGTGACAATCCCAGCTTGGACACAGCATCACAGGATGGGCTCGGTTGGAAGGGACCTTAAAGCTCATCCCATTCCACCTCCTGCCATGGATCTTAAAGATCAGCCCCATTCCACCTTCCCCAGGTTGCTCCAAGCCCCATCCAACCTGGCCTTGGACACTTTCCGGAGTGGGGCAGCCACAGCTTCTCTGTGCCGGGGCCTCTGCACCCTCACTGTAAAAACCTTCTCTCTTCCACATTCTCATTCTCCCTCATTTTCATTCTGGGAAAAAGTTTTTGCCAACTGTTTTTTTCCCTGAGAGAGAGATTCGGCTGAATCCAAACATTTGTTGCAATTTTGCTGGGTCTGCTCAATTATTCTGCACTTTAAAAAGGCTAAATATGCCAATGTGGAGAAGGAAAGTGGGTCAGGTTTGAGATGAGTGTCAGTAACAGCAACTGAAGTGCAGCTGAGCTGTTCCAGCAGCTCTGTCCAATGCTCTCCTTGAGATCTCAATGCTCTCCTTGAGATCCTGCAGCCGGCACAGCCTTGCTCCAAACCTATCCCGAGCGCCATTGCCTGTGCAACCTTTGGAAACGTCTCCCTTTGTTCTTTAATAACGACCCCGAGCTGATGATTTTTGTGATGAATGGACTGGGGAGGAGCAGGGGAAGGTGGGGAGAACCCTTTCCTAACCCTTCCCTCTCCCTTGTCAGGGTTCTTTACCAGGTCTGGGATCTTCTCCTGCTCCTGCTACTTGTCAGCTGTGCTGGAAAATGGTTCCACAAGCACCCAGCCCCTGAGTCCCTCCCTGCCTTCCCAAGGGACAGGAGCCCTTCGTGCCCCTACACTGGACCCCAGGGACAAACCAGGGGTGTGTGATTGCAGCAGGGTCACTGAGATGCCTCAAGAACCCCATCCTGGCAGAGAGCCCCATGCTCCATCCCTGTCTCACCTCCTCCCCAGGGATCCCACTCAGCTCCCTGAACTCCTGCACAGGTTTAAATTGGGCTGTTCAGACCTCCAGGGCAGGAAAAGCAGGAGGAGGCAAGCACGGACCCAAGTGGCTGATTTAATTCCATGTCCCCATTGGAATCGCTGTGTTATTGTAGGTTGGAACAGGTAACTCCTGCATGGAACTACAGCTTGTGCCAGGGCTGTGCTCCAGAGGCAGCAGGAATTTCACCCTGATCACTTCTACTCATTACCAGCATCTCCAAATCCCTCTAAATTCCTCTTGTCTCTCTTCTTGATTTCCCCCTAGTCCTGCCTGCTGAAGTCTGCAGAATCCCTGCCTTCCCTTGCCCATTAGGCTTTTAACACTCCCTGCATTTCCCGACAATGCCGCGGATCCCATTACAGCCCCATAAATGTTAATTTTTATTGATTCTATGCATGGCCATAAAAATCCACCCCCATACAAACACCAGACATATATTGAGATATGTATTGATATCTAGCAAGTGGTTCCCGGAGATGACGGCTACTGGAAGTTGGTTACTGGGACCCCAGGGAATGGGGGAATCCTTCCCAGTGGGAAAACAGGGGGCAGAGCAGATCAGCAAGAACTCAGGAAGTAAAGGGAATTTCCTCAAGGCATTCCCGAGGTAAAAGACTTGAGGGGCTGCTGGGCTGGATTGAATCTGAGGTGACAGAAGGGGATGGGACCCGGGAAGGAGGGAATTTCCAGGGTTTCTGCTGGGATGAACCCCTTGCTCACCACATGACCTGACAGCTGGGCACGCAGAGAGCATCCTGCACCCATCCTCCCTCGGATCCTTCAGAGGATGTGGATTTTCCCGGGAAAGGGGTTGGTTGCCTCAGGGATTACGGAGTTGCTGGGTTCTGTGTCGTGGTCACGGCAGCAAAGCAGAACTGAGCAGCCAAATGGCTTTGTTAATCCCCTGCCTTTGATTTCCAGCACCGCCCGTTTGCAAACACGGCTTTAATCTCCACCCCGATTTCCAGCGAGCTCCACGAAGGACACTGGAAAACAAAGATGCTGAAATAGAAAGAAGCCGTGGATGACCCCAGTGAGGGCCCTTCAGAGACACTGGGTGTCCTCAGCCAGCCCTGCCCCCTCCCAGCTGCTTGGTGACCGCATGCAGGTGTCACTCAGCTCTGGGAAAACTCATTCCCATTTCCTTTATCTGGAGAAAATAACCTGCCCTGGCTCTGAGCTGCTCCCAAAGAGCATCAGTGTCACCTGCCACAGGGCAAAGCTTCACACGGGGACCTTGCAAGGGGATGAACCTGGTGCTTGGGTTTGTATTGGAATGAGAGGGGACATGTGGGAGCCATAGGGTCCTCGCTGGAGCATTCAAAGTGAGTCCAGGAGGAACTGAAAGCCAAATTTTCACCTGCCATCAGCTTTCTATTGCATGAGCTCCATCCAAGCCCTCTGTGCATCCCCCCCGTGCAAAGGGGCTGGGTTTGAAACTAAAAGAGGGAAGGTTTAGGTTAACTATTAGGAGGAGATTCCTCCCTGGGAGGGTGGTGAGGCCCTGGCACAGGCTGCCCAGGAAAAGTGTGGCTGGCCCAGCCCTAGAAGTGTCCAAGGCAGGGAGTGGAACGAGATGAGTTTTAAGGTCCCTTCCATCCCAAACTATTCTGGGATTCTGTGATCCTCTGGGAAGGGGATGGCCAGGGAGAATGGTGGCACCGGCCACATGGCTGTGCCTGCTGCGGCATCAAGTCCTTTGGCACTGCTGTGGGGCTCCACAAAGCAGTGCCTGCATTGATGGCTGTTTCATGGCTCTGCTGAGTGTCAGGAGGGGGGAGAGATTGCAGCAGCTTGATTTTCCTGAGGATGATCCATTTAGAAAGCGATGGCTCAGCCAATCCTTTGGGAAAAGCCCGGGGGCCAACGCGCAGCCACAAGTGTTATTGAGACTTTCAGCTCCAACACCAGCTCCCATCCATCACGTCTGCCTGGCCTTCCCACTGCCCCTCCTCCTCCTTCCACAAATATTCCCGGAGCAAACCCAAGTGACCCTCCCAAGGTCCCTGTTCACCTGTTGCCTGACACGCTCTGGGCTCGCCCTCCGGCGTGGGAAGGGTTAAATCCTGCCTGCCCTGAGGCCACGCTTCACTTGATAATGTCATCAGCTGGTGACAGTGTTAATGCGGGGATCAGGTGCAGGAGGAGGCTGCATTACCCTGGAGAGAGATGAGTGGTGTCCGGAAGAGCCAGAACTGGATATGGGCAATGATTGCACCAGGGATGTCCGTCCTTCCTTCCTTCCTTCCTTCCCTCACTAAAGCATGAGCACCGCTCCACCGGGAGCACCCTCTTCCCTCCTGGTATGTGAACCTCTCCCCCTCCTCCGTGTCCCTCCAGGCTGCTGCTCTCTCCATCCTGGGAAATGCAGCATCCCTGGATGGTCCCTTGGTGCAGAAGTGGCAGTGCTGCTGAGCCAGTGCCACCATCCTGCTGTCCCAAGTACTTCCTTCGTGCCTCCTGCTGTCCTCCACCTGCGCCATCCCCTGTGCCCCACCTGTGCCATCCCCTGTCACCCTCCTGCCTGTTTAACACACCAGGCATTTTTTCAATATATATTTAAATCCCTGCCTCTCTCTGGGAGCTGAATGCTCCATCCACATCTTCTCCCTCCCGGTATCCCAGTGCTCCCAGACAGGCAGGGAGTGCTGGGGTGGGGAACTCGCTGCTGGGCCCTGCTGGTGTCCCCAGTGCTGAACTCTGGATGATGTCACCACGTGCCTTTTCCATCTGGCTCTGCTCCTCCAGGTGGGAGATCTGTATGGATGGTGGTGACTTGGGACGCTCCCCTGGGAGCTGAGCAGGGCTGGGAGTTTGTGGGGAAGCGGGATCTGGGCAGGGGAAGCAGGAGAGGAGGCAGGAGCAGCTCTCGCTCTCTTAGCAGCATCCTGCCCATCTGTACTTGGTATTCCAGATCACTTGAAAACTCTCTCATCCCTGGAAGTCTCCAAGGACAGTGGAAGGTGTCCCTTGCCATGGCAGGGGGTGGAATGAGATGAGCTTTAAGAACCTTTCCAACCCAAACCATTCCCTGATTCCATGATTCCATGATTCTATGGAAAACCCAGGAACACTGAATGCAAGGTGACCCCAGTGCTGTCCCAGGGTTTGAGGCTGTGACAGGGAACCCCCAAAGCTCTGCAGAGACCTCCCAGCATCGCTGCTGGGGGGACCCTGTTCCATCAGCTGGAGAGCAGGGAAAGAACAGCAGTGGGAGAATTGTTTTCCCAGTTGGAGCTGGGGCAGGCTGGATGAGACCCAGCAGAAAGCCCTGAGGAGCCCTTGGAGGGTGGGAAGGGAGAAGAGCAGGATGGAGAGGCTCTTGTGCAAAGCCTGGATTTAAATAAACAAGCAGCAGGCACAGAAGGGATTGGAGGAGAGCTCCTTCAGCTGAGGTTTCCATGTGCGATTCCATGGGTACACAAACCAGGCCAGCACAAGGAGTTTGTCCTGATACTCCCTGTTCTGCATTTTCCCAATAAACATCTCTGGGCAGGATTCTTCAGTGGGCTGGATCCAACAGGGACAGCAGGGACTTCTCCGGTTGTTACTAATTGTTTGTGTTCTACTGGTGCTGGGAGAGCTTTGCTGGAGTTATCCAAGGAAAAATAAGCTTTTCCAAACAGGTATTTAAAGGCCTAGAGCACTGCCATGGCCTCACCACCCCTCCTGCTCTTTCCAGCCTTGGCTGTGCCTTCTGCATCCCTTGGGATCTGCTGGCACTGAGGACTCTGCAGCTTCCCCTGTGCATCATTAGGGTTTCACCCACTGCCCTCTCCTGATGTGGGGATCCCGTTGTCCAGTCCTGTTCCTTATCTTCTCACCACCACCACTTTCTGGCTTGACACCGTCCTCTCTCCCTGGGTTTGGGAGATGTTTTCCCAGTCTGGAGGTCCCAAGAAGCTGTGTCCATGTGAATGTCTCACCCCAATGAGACTGAGGGTTGGAGAACAGGAATGGGGGGCAGGAATGGAGCAGCCAATCCTGGGAAGTGCTTCCCATTGGAGCCAGGCTGCCCTGCCAGCCAACCTCAAGTCGTTGCAGCTTCCGGGCTCTTCCCACCCTGCCAGTTACTGAAGATGTCCCCCAGTTCCACCAACACAACGAATTTTTGCTCACAGAGCAGGACAGACAGATTTTAACTGAGCTGCTGCTCCCCTGACATGTTCTCTGCACAAGAACATCTTATTTCTATCATCCTATCACCACCCCTTTCCCCCATCTTCCCCCTTCCCGACTTGGTTACAAACCAACTTGGAAATCTCCAGCGCCGAGTTAGCTCCTAGTTTTAATTAATGCTCTCCTCTTTCCCTCAGACCTGCAGAGCTTTGCTGACACTCTCAGCATCCCAAAGAGCCTCGAGAAGCAGCTGAAACCTCCGCGGTGAGGGGGCCGTGCCCACCTCCCCCGGTTCCCACACTCCCAACACCTCCGGATCCTTCCCGGCTCCCGGTTTGCGTTTCCCCCGCACTGCCGGCTTCTCCCGGCTCGGCTCTCAGACAGCTGTGATGGATCAGTGACAAGCTGCCTTTGTGTCCTCCTCTTGCACAACAATAGATACTCCTGTCTGTTTATACAAGTTTGAATTTGTCCCTATAAATACGGGGTGGAAGAAACAGTAGACTATAGATTGCACCCTGACAGCTGAAAGATTAAGGGAATCCATTAACTAAACCAACTGCCTGGAAATCTTATGCAGAACATACACCTGAAAGCCATTACTGCTGTCCTGTCATGCTGCTTTATCTCTTTATTTAGGACCCTTTTTGTTTGGTTGAGGGGTTGCTGGTTTTTTCTGCCTTTTTTTTCCCCCCTCTAATAATGTAAACTTGTTCTGGAGTAACAGAGGAGCCCTTGATGAAGTATCTAAGTATTTTCTGCTGAAGAATTTATGAACTCGGAGCCAGCACTGTCCTTGCCAGATCCCATGGAGCGGGAGGGGAGGGGGCATTCGCCTGTCTCGGGGTTTGTGCAGTGAATGGCCTTGGCTCGGGTTTCCCTGCACTGAACTGTTTGCTTTGCTCTCATGGGCGACACTGCCTCACTTCAATCTCTGGCTGCACTTAACCTTTTTTCACCTGAATTCTCTCCCTCCCTCCCTCCCCACCTCTCCCGCCAGCTCCCTGCTTTCCAGAGCCCACCCTCAAGTTCACGAGTGCAGCAGTCGCTCGGCTCTGCCGGAGCCGGGCGGGATCCTGGCTCTGATACTGTTGAAGTCTTTTTTTCTCCCGGTCTATTCAGGAATGCACACAATGCCCGTCTCCATAGTGCCCGTGCAACCTCCTTGTCTCCACCAGCACCACGCCTGCTCCTCTCCGGCCTCCTCCCCTCCTGGCTCAGCGCTGGGGGGGTCCGAGGGGTCTTTCTGCACCTTGCTGAGAGACAGAGTCAGGGAAGGGAAAAGCGGAGATGTGCGGCTCTTCTGAGGTGAAAGCCATTTCAGACTGCCTGAGAGAGGGTTTAGATGGGATATTGGGAAGGAATTCTGCTCTGTGAGGGTGGTGCCTCAGGTTACCCAGAGCAGCTGTGGCTGCCCCATCCCTGGAAGTGTCCAAGGCCAGGTTGGACGGGGCTTGGAGCAACCTGGGATAGTGGAAGGTGTTCCTGCCCATGGCAGGGGGTGGCACGGGATGATTTTAAGGTCCTTTCCAGTCCAAACCACTCCATGATTCCACTCTGAGCCTGAGGATCACTGGGAGCACTGCTCACACAGACCCTCTCCAGCTCCCGCCCAGCACAAGAGGTGCAGCTGCAGGAGTGTGCACGAATCACTGTCTGGCTTTGGAACCTCTTTGCCTGCAAAAACAGAGGTTGAACCCTCGCTGTTCCCCTTTTTCCTCACCGTGCTTCCCCTCTCCCAAGGCGGGAGCAGCCGAGCCGCTCCAACAGAGCTGCAGCATTCCTAATGTGACCTTGCAGTTATCAAATGATTTCTACCCCACGTTCTCAGGCTGGACCCTTGTCTCAGAGAGTGACATTGAGAATCCGATTCTCTCCACGGTCATCCCGGGTAGCTTTGTCCTTAGTTTGAGATCCCGGGAAGTGTGGGAAACATTTCCAGGACTGCAGCGGTTCCATGCAGGCTCTCCCTGGGTGGGAGGGTGACCCCACCCCTGTGGCAGAGCCCCGTTCTGGGCCGATGGTGAGTGATTAATGCTGTCCCCAGGCAGGAATAAAGTTTCAGGAGCTGCTATTGTCAGGGGAACAGGAGCGGCTCCCATCCCGATGGACGGATAGTAACCATGGCAACGGCGGATACACCGGGAAAGGGCCGGGAGGGTTTGGTGGGCGGTGGGACACCGAGGGAGATCCCGTTCAATGCTATCCCGGGGTGTCACTGAGATGTGAAGAATTTGAGAAGAGGGTTTTGAAGTTAAAGCAGCTACAAATGAGATGGGGGATTTTCAGTCCTCTCTCCCTCTGAGTTGTCCAAATTCCCATCCAATGCTGCTGGGCTGGATCCTGTCTCAGCATGGATCGTCCCCGCTGGGACTCCTCTGGGTTGGGAGAAAAATGTTCCTCAGCAGCTGGGAGTAATCAGAAAGGAGTTTAGGGATGGAAAGGCACGATTGAAGGATGGGAGGATGCAAGTGAAGCAGCAGCAATTGTGGAAAATCCTGGATGAATCCACAAAAGAAAACCCACCCATTTCAGGAGGCTCTGGGATGCTGGAAGGATCCCTGACTCTGCTCCACGGCTCTGCAAAAGCACTGGAACTACCCTGGAGTGCCTCTGCCAAGTGCTCTGAGGAACTTTAGGCAGGGAAGAGTCTGGATGCACATCCATGGATGCACCATCTATGGCTTCTGCTCAGAAGTTGTCCCTGGGACTTTCCCCAGTGGATGGATGTGTTGGAAGGTGCTTGGAGACCATTGGAGAGCTTTGGGAACAGCTCCGAATGGACAGTCACTGACCATCAGTGGGTCAAGGCTTCTTCTGGAAATGTCCATCAGTGTTTAGGAAGGGATGGGGTATTTGAAGGCACAGATGCTGTTTGGGGTTTGCTGGGGAGCTCCAGGAGCAGCTCAGCCTCATGGCCAGGATCTCCAATGTGGAGATGCTCCAGGGTAGAATCCATGGTGGTCCTTCCTCCAGACCAACCTGCAGCTGCCCTGGGAGGTGTTTTCCACCTGGGAAAGGGGGAAAAGGGCTGGAGACAGGGGGATGAGTCCTGTGCTGCTGGAGGGCTCCCCTGCAAATCTGATTGTGCCAGAGAAGGCTCCGAGCGGATCGGGCCCATTTGGGCTGTGCTGGGGGGAGATGGAGGAGGTCGGGAGAGCTGGGGTTGCCAGGCAACACTCCCTGTATATTGGGAAGATAAATCCCACAATAATGGAAAGAAGGGATCCTTTCCTCGCCTGTTTGTTTCTCTCTTCCTCCGTGGTTCGGCTCGCTCGGATCCTGGCTGCAGCTTTAGGGAACAACGTGACCTTTTCATGCTCCGAAGGTCCAAGAGGTTTATCCTTGGTGATGAAAACCGGGATTTTTGGATCTACTGGGGCAGAGGGCTGGCAGAGACAGGCACACCTGGTTTTTGGGAGGAAAAGGGGTTGCGGGAAAAGCCAGTTCCTTATCTCTGGACGCATCCCACTCATGTACCACTCGCTTTTGGCAAACATGTGCGTGTTTGCTTTTTCCCTGTCTCCAAGGAAGCATTTTGTGGTTCCTGCTCCAAACAGGGGCTGAGGTTGGTGCTGGGCTTTGCCTGGATTGAGGTTGCTCCGTCAGCACCAGGTGACTGATTCCATCCCTCTGATCCCATCACTTGTGATTCCAGCTCAAACACAGCTGGAGTGCCGAGCACCCTCAGCGAGCTGTTTGCAATCAGCCAAGAAAAAAGCAGGCAGACAAGTCTCCCGCTCCGGGTGTTTAAACACTTCCCAACAACAAGAAAAGCTGGAGGAAATTGCGATGATGAGAGCAACCAGAATTGGAGGCTTAATTTATCCCATCTATCATTTTCTCTGACTCGTTCAGCCGGCTCGATTTTCCATCAGTGCTTCTCAGGGATGTAACTGGGCTGAGGAGGAGAAGGGACAAAGTAGGATGAGAATCCAGCTTGAGGAGCACTTGCTGAGCACACTCTGCTGTGGCAGTGCCCATCATCCCGGCCTGGGCTGGCAGCATTCCCTGCTCCCAGGAATCCTCCATCCCCAGGAGCGGTGACCTTCACTCAAAGGTTGGGCTTCATCTTGGAGGTGTTTCTATTAATGATTTTAATTAATGATCTATGGAGAGGAAAACCCCAAAGATTGGTTGTTCCAGTGTCCAGCAACTCTCTCTCCACCCATCAGACAGAGGAACCAGGCCCAAGCCATTGGATTCTGGTGCTGTTCCCGGGAATCCTCCATCCCCAGGAGCAGTGACGTTTGCTCAAAGGTTGGACTCAATCTTGTAAGTGTTTTCTGACATTAATTATTCTACAATGAGGAAATCCCCAAAGAGTGGTGGTTCCTCTTCCCACCACCCTTCTCCCCACTCATCAGGCAGAGGATCCATCCCAAGGCTGAGCTGGAACTGTCAGATTCCGGAGCAGCTGCTCCCGGCTCCGCTCGTTTCCGTCTGCAATTAGCTTGGAGCAGCATGGTAAATATTTCATACCTTAGAGCAAAGGTTGTTTAATTTTTCATTCTCTTAAAGCTGCTCATAAATGTTTTACGGAGCTGATCTCCTCGGCTGGAATGGGAATGGGAAAGCACAAGGGAGGTGTCCTACAGCTCCAGGTTTGGGAGTGTATCCGGTGACCCCTCATCCATGGTGGATCTTAATTGAAGGTGCTGATGAGCACAAGTGGAGCGGGATGTTGAGCAAAGCATCTTTGCAGAATCTGCTGCCATGTGAAATAAATGCCTTCAATACCCCTCTCCAATCCTGTTTATTCCAGCAGGAATTAAATTGTCCTGCATTCCATGGGCTCAGCAAGAGGGCAAACCCCTGGTTCATGTGTCATGGCACTCTCTGTTCTGGGGTTTTTAGGAACTCACTTTAAGTCCCACCATTGCTGGGATCTGCCAAAAATGCCATTTTTAAAAGGTTTTTCTCAAAATCCATTGCTCCTGCTCATTTTCATGAGGAAGGTGGCCCTGACCATGGCACAGGGGTTGGAGCTAGGACTCTTCCAACCCAAACCGTTCCAGGATTCTGAGCTTCTGGGATGGCCACCTCATTTCTTCTCCATTTCTCTTTCTCCAGGAAAAGAAAGCCAAGAGCAACTCTGCTCATGACATTTGCCACCCAGGCTTTCCATTCTGGATACCATGGCATTCCCTGGACTCAGATCCTTGCCTGCCTCCCTGCAGGATAAAATGAGGGCAAAGTGAGTTGGATGAACCCAAATTAAGGCTTCAGGAAAGGATTTGGGATTTTAATCCCAGCTGGGAACTCAAGCATGCAGGATGTGCTCCCATGGCCGCATTCCCTCCATCCCTGCTCCTGCTCTCTCCCTCTGTCCACATCCTGTGGCACTTTAATAGGAATAGATTTCCCAAAGAAAGAAAACCAGATTTTCCGAAGAAAGGAATATGCAGGGTAAAGGGCACAGAAAGGAGGAATACACACGTTAGAGGGAACAAAAAGCAGGAATACACCTGATAAGGGACACAAAAGGAGGAATACACAGGATAACAAGCACAACAAGGAAGGAATAAGCAAGACAAAGGACACGATAACAGGAGTAATGAATTGCCTGGGATCTCTTATCAGATTTGTTATCTCCTTTTTCTTCACCTTCACTTGTTTGGGACCTGCCCAAGTGGATTCTCTGTATTTCAGCTCCCACAAGGCAGGGCTGTCCCAGGGCAGTTTGGGTTGATGTGACAGACTTTGACCAGGCTCAGGGGTGGTTTCCCCATTGAATTTCAGTAGCCTGGACACCCAGGGATAACCAAATTTCTGATCTGAGTTTGTCTGCTGCCCAAACCAGGAATTCAGATCCTCTGTTCCCCTGTGGTTGTTGTCCCATGGTTTTAGCTCAGAACTGCAAGAAAATCCCAATGGTAAAGTTATCCAATAAATGCTGCAGCTGGGATGAGCTCTCCTGACCCTCTCCTGGGCCCTTGGAACCAGCATTTGGTGGCCCTGTTACAGAAGGACTTTGTTACAGAGAGGGCTTTGTGGTGGCCCCTCCCTGATGGCCTAAATCCACATGGGATGGAGGAGGGATCACCTTCAGGATGGGAGCAGGGATGCTCTGAGGTCTCACCATCTGTCCTTTCTCCACACCCCAAGGCCACATGCCCGTGCTCCTCAGGGACATGAGGAGCAAGAAATGTCACACTCCCTCTTTTGTGTCCATAACTGCTGCCTATGTTCTGTTCAAAGAATTCCTGGTGTAAGTTGCGCTTGGATTTTCATTCTTTTCGCTGGGGCAGGAAGAGGTAATGACCCCTGGAGCTGGAACAGGTAATGACCCGCTGGGATTTGGCAGGGAGGCTCTGCTCTTCTCCTGGAGATAATGGGAGGCTTGGGATGCAGGTGATGGTTTGGGATGCAGGGCTTCTGGGGACAGCAGGATTCACACCATTGGCACAAGGAGCAGGGAGCCTGGGATGGGCAAGGAGAGGGAAGCAGCCTGTTCTGACACCTCAGCACTGATGGCACAAGGAGCTGAGTCAGATGGCAGAGCCAGCAGAGCTTTGGGAACACTGACCAGGAATTCCTAATGAATGAAATCACCCTGTGGCACCTGGTGTTGTATCTGCAACCTGCTCTGTGTGTGCTTTCCATGAATCCATTAATTAGGGACTCAGTCTCGGAGCGACATTAACAAATCATCAGGATGCATTTGTCCATGCTCCCTCTGAATGCTCCCATTTGGAAATATGATTAGGATTGGATCATTTTAATCAGTGACCGAGGAACACGGAATCCCTGTCCTCCCTCTCTGCCTGAGTGATGCAGGCACACGGCCTTGAATTATAAGGCAGCTCTCCATAACCTTTTCCTGGAAAATCAAAGGAATCGGGGGTGTGAGGGGCTCATCTCCTGCAGGGCTGGGACACCTCGTCCAAAAATCCTTTCGGAAGGTTCAGCTTGTGCTGGGCTTGAGCAGCAAAAAGGGATGAAAAAGGAATCAAAGACAATAAACAGGAGGACAAAATGCTCTGGAAGGCAGGGAAGAATGTAGGTGATGGTTTCGTGTGACCTGGGATTGCTAACAAACAATTCCAGCAGCAGGGAAAGCTTTCCCACCAGGAGACATCCATGAGTGCTTGTCCCAAATCATCCTCACCTCAAATGCCAGCGCGGAGTCCTCTGAGGAGGGACAAACGCTCTCATCCGAGGAGAAACAAACACACGGATCCAGACCAGATTTTTTACTTCACCTCCCCTGCCTGAAAATCTGCTGCTCCCAAAGTGTCAGACAGGGAAGAGACTCCCCTTTGTCTCTTCATTCACTGGGAAGAATCCATCATCCAACACTTTTCACCTGCCTCAGTCACAGGTAAATCCCACACCAGATTTTTTTTGCGCTCAAACCCTTCACGCTTCCTCTCACTTCCCTCGATGGGACAAATAAAGCTCCATAATATGCAAAATCCCTGATTTCTTGAATTCCTTCCACTCCAAGATGTCTTTTGGCAAGGAGCCTCCTGCAGAAGGGATGAGCCCCATCTGTGCCAAAATTCAACTCCACCCCCCGCTCGCAGCCCTGGGTCGCATTTTGATCATAACTCTGCTTTGAATACATGGAAGCATTAAAAAAAAAAAGGGGGGGGCGGGAAAGGACATTCAATGGAAAACCAAGGGCTTTGAAATGTGAGCTGGGCTCGGGCAGCACCGGGGGCTGATGCTGAGCGGTCTCGCCGCGCTCCTGGCTTTCTCCTGGCCTTCTCCCGGCCTTCTCCCGGCGTTCCCGGCCGCTGCCCCGCCGAGAGAGCCTTTTGTCTTCCCAGCAGGCTGGGGCTGAGCTCTGGAAGCCGCTTCCCAGAGGGAAGGCAGCTTGTTTGCAAGAAAAAGGGGAGTTTTCTTTGGCTTTTTTTGAAAAATAATCTGCCATTTATTTATTTTTTTTTTCTATATCTGCATAAATGCTGCAATTCTTTGTGGGATTTTTTTTCCCCTCTCTCTCCTCTAACAAATGCTCCAGTGTCTTTTCCAGCATAAAGTGGTGGGGGAGGGAGAGGCACAACCCCCTCCTTCCCAACCAAACCAGCAGCATATTTGCACTGGCTAATTTAATCGGGAATTAATGCCATTAGCGGATTAAACACAGCACCAGCCCCGGCTCCCGGCGTGAATTCCGGCAGAGCAGACGGGGTGTGGATCCAGCACGCTGACAATGAAGTGGGAAGGAGCCACGCTGGGCATGGTGGGATCTGGTGTCCTCCTGCATCCCTGTGAGGATCCCTGTGGCCCAGGGACAAGGACAGGCGGGAATGGGGGGAATTCACTGGTGGCCACAGGCAGGGGTCAGATGGACACTGAGGGGAAAGGCTCTGAGTCAATTTTTTTGGTCCAGCCTCAGTTTTCTTCTCTGTGAAATGGGCACAAAGACGTGGATCCAGCATCGTCTGGAATGTCCTGGTGGGAAGTGGAGAGCACGATAGCAATGGGGGTATCCAGGAGAGCCCAGGGATCAGCGGGAATATGCTGGAAGAGGCAGGAGAAGAGGGGTCTGGCTCGCTTTAGCACTGCCTGAGTTGATGTCCCAGCCAGGTGACCATGCCTCGGATTTGGGATTCTGTATGTCCCAGGAAGGGCAAAGCAGCTTTGTCTCCACCATTCCTGCTTTCCTTGTCCCTCCCTGCTCATTTTTCACTGAGGAACTCAGGTTTGGAGCACCTGTCCCGGCATTCCCCGTGGAAAACCCGGCTGCTTGATCCTCTCTGCTCCTTTCTTGGGAGCTGTACCCAAGTGTGGGACAGTCTCTTCTCCTTCACCTCGAGGTGGCAAAAGGATCCCTGTTCCACCCCCACCAGAGGAACAGGAGAACCCAGGGGCTGGGCAGGGAGAAGGGGCAGTGCTTTGGGTGAGGAGTTTTAAGGGAGATGCCCCTCAGGGAAAATGGGATTGTGTGGAGAAAGCCGAAGGGGAAAAGCCACACGTCCAGAAGCACCTGAGTGTGCAGGTGATGCTCGGGGGCTGCACCAGGGGCAGCCAAGGAGCCAGGACGAGCCAGAGGGATGAGGAGGATGCGGAGGAAGGATGAGCTGAGGTGACATGGAGACAGCACAGCCTGAGCCAGAGCCTTTGGAGCATAGGGAGAGAGAAAAGAAGGGGAAGAGGCCAACAGAAGCGTCACTGGGACCGGTCAAACATTTCGGTTTTGGCAGCTGCACTCCAAAATTCTCAATGAGCTTGAAAGAAAAAGAGCTAAAGAGAAACCACTTCAAAAACACTGAAAATGACCAGGGCCTTTTATTAGAATGTGATTTGCACAGGATTTTTGTTAGCGGCTGACAGGATCCCCTCCCTCCCTGGCCAGGCACCTGGCAAGAGAGCAGGGATGAATGGAGGAGGGATGGATGAGCAGCTCGGGAATGTTGGCTGGATGGCTGGCAGTGCTCCCCGGCTCCGGTGGGATGAGCTGGCACAGGATTTAGGCTTTGCTGCCAGTCCGTGGAGAGGTGAAGGAGCAGAGCAGAGTGTGGGGAACATCCACAGCTTCTCTCCCAGATGTTTCCCAGAGAAGCTGTGGCTGCCCCATCCCTGGAAGTGTCCAAGGCTAGGTCGGACAGGGCTTGGAGGAACCTGAGATAGCAGCAGGTGTCTGGATAATCTTGAAAGGTCTCTTGCACCCAAATTCTCTGTTTCCATGAAAGCTGCCCAGCAGCCAAATCCCTGCCGATGCCAGTGAGCACGCAGACCTGCAGCTCCTGACTCCAGGAGTTATTTTCCACTTGGCTGCATCCCTGTAAGACTCCTTGCTGCCCATCCCAGCCCATGGTAGGAGGGTGCAGGAAGCCCTGGATGGGTGCTGAGGAGTTTTAGGCGTTCCCTGGCAGCCCTGGGTGGGTGTTGAGGACCTTTGGGTGCTCCCTGGCTCTGCAGCCAAGCTCCACATGCCCCTCTCCCACCCGCATCCCCCTTCCTGGAGCCCTCAGCCATCCTGTTTTCCATTAGGTCCATTAACTTTTGGACTCTTAATCCCCTTCATGGAATAAATCACTGCTCCCAGGCTGATAACTCCTCTTCCCCTGGAGCCATCACCCCAGGCTTTCATTCCAGGCGGGATTGGAGGCTCTCCCTGCTGGCTGCAATCAAGCTGCATTCTTTCAGCAATTATTTCGTGGTGCTGCTTTCCCCTCGGGAATTTCGGGGGCTCACAGCTTTTTGTGCTCACAGGCTTCCTGTGGCTCCTTATCTCCAGCCAAGAGGTCCTTCCATTCCCCCTTCTCCGTCTGCCACAGTCCTGGATACGGATCCTGGTCCAAAATGCTTTCTGCACACGTTTGTCAGGCTGGAGCTTTTGCAGCTGGGCTGGGAGGGCAGCATCATGTTCCCTGTCACTGGGGACAGCGGCTGAGCCAGTGCATGGGATCAGGGCCTCTGGGATCACCAGGACAGATGCAGGAGGCTCTGCAAGGGTGACAAGGAAATGGGGGATAGGGAGGAGAGGAGGAATTCAGAGACACCAAGGAACTTTTGCTTCCCTTAGGGCTTTGCTGCAATCGTTGGTTGGGAACTTCCCATTCCTGGAAGTGTCCAAGGCCAGGCTGGACAGGGCTTGGAGCAACCTGGGAGAGTGGGAGGTGTCCCTGCCCATGGCAGGGGTGGAGCTGGATGGCCTTTGAGGTGCCTTCCAGTCCAAACCATTCCATGATATTATGGTTGAGGTCTGACCAGGATAAACCCAACGTTGTCTCTCCTTCCAAGCAGGACAGGGGGGTCTCCCCTCCACAGTGTGGGGATGTCTCTGGAAGGGCTGCAGCCCATCCAAAGGGTTCCCAGGTGCCTGGAACACTGCCAGGATCCTTGAGCCTGGCTGAGCCCAGCTCAACACCATCACCCCCAAAATCAACCCTGGGGTACTACAGGGATCAAAAACCTGGATGCTTGGATAAATCCACCTCTCCTGAACTGCAGGGCACCAGAGTTCAACCCTGGGGGATAAAAATCCCTGCTTTTGGAAGGAGCACCCGGCACTGGAGCAACTTGGCTGAGCAGGGTGTCATTGGTTTTATGTGTCCTGAGCGCTCCCCAGCTCCTGAGCCCACTCCAGCAAACTCTTCACCTGAGGCATTCAGTGATTCCCATATTCCTGGGGCTCCAGCCTCATGCCGTGCAGCCTCCAATCCAGCTGCATTCCTGAGACTCACAGATAACAGGGAGTGAGAAAAGGAGCCTCTTTGTTCAGCCATTTCCCTGCTGCTGCTGCTGCTGCTGCCGTGTGTGGATAAAACATCTCCAACAAGAAGAATAAACCTGAAGGAGGGAAAACATTGTCCAGGAGCTCCCATTCTCCCAGATTTGTGCCTTGGCAAATGTGGTAACACAGGTTCTCCGGTGGCTCCGCTGCTCTCAGCACTGTGGATGGACATCCCTGTGCTCCAGAGGGGCACGGACAGAGCCATAGGAGTGTTGGGAGCTGTGAAGTGTCCTGTCCAGGCATGTCATTCCTGCGAGGATCTCCGAGCCCTGCGCTGGCTCCAGGCTCCGTGGAAAAGCAGCCGCGCCGAGCAATTAAAGCAGGCGGGAATGTGACACAAATGTGGGGCTGTCTCGTCAAGTTAAGGGAAACTTCCCAGCTCACCTTGGGGGGGTTCCAGCCTCATACTTTCCCTGCTCTCTTCCCTGGAGCCCCAGGCCTGGGATGCCGAGGATGGAATGAGACCTGCATCCCCACAGGGTCGTCCTGCTGCTCCCACGGCCTTTTCCTGCCGTCTGGGAGCTCCTGGGAGCCAGGAGGGATTTGGTCACTGCAGCCTTTTCCTGGTGGCTTTACTTTGTCTGCTGGGCAGGGCCAGGGCCTCCTGTGTGCCAGGGAATGTTCTGGATCCAGTGAAGCAGGCCGGAGCTGCAGGGAATCCCCTTGGATCGAGGTCCAAAGCACTGCGCATCCATCCTGAGCAGTGATCGAGGCTTTCAGGACCAGCCAAACTGGCACTGGATATGTTGGAATCTGTATCCCTGGAAGTGTCCAAGGACAGGTTGGATGAGGCTTGGAACAACCTGGGGTAGGGGAAGGTGTCCCTGCTCATGGCAGGGGAATGAGATGATGTTGAAGGTCACTTCCCACCCGAACCATCCTGGGATTCCATGGCTTCGTGATTCTCTGGTGTTCCTCATGGAAATGGTGCAGAAAATCCCTGTGGAAAGCAGGCACAAGCTGAGCTCTCCCTACTGGACTTTTAAATAAACAACTGCAGGGAGCCAGAGCCGGGAGCAGGAATGAAAGGAAAGGGAAGCTGGAATGAAATCCATGAAATCCTCCTCTTCTGTCTGTCCTCCTCTGCTTTGTTTCACCCCTGACATTTACGCTGCTTAATAAAAGCAGAATTTATGTTTGACTCCCAGAATGGTGCCTTTGAATCTCCAAGACCTCAATCCTTCAGGATCCTCCAGGGCTGTGCGTGCACCCAAAATAGTGAGGATGAATCCCAGGCTGGGGGAGTAGGGAGCAAGAGGGGCATTGGGGGTCAGGATTGTGGCATTCCACATCACAAAGGCTTTAGGAGCTGGATTAATGCTGCAGCCCTGATGACAAGGGCTTGGAAGGCTCACTTGGGAATCTCTGATTCCAGGACATCCCCAGATGTCCTGGGAGAGCTGCTCCTGCTGGGGGACAGAGGGGTCACCCCTGGTTATCACTTCTCCTGGTGGGAAGTGACAGAAGCCCCTGGAAATCAAACACTGGAGTTTCCATCAGTGATATCCCGAGGCAGCCAGAGCTGATCGGCTCCAGATGGGATGGCAGGATCCAATTAATGCTCCTGGCCCAGGGGAGGGTGAGGGCTGGGGGGGCGATGGAGAGGATGGGATAAGGTTTGGGGGGATCTGGGATGGGCTGCTGGGTGGAGGGGTCATGGAGGTGGAAGGCAGGTGGTGGTGTGGGAGGAGAGGGCAGTGGGATGATGGGATGGTGGGATGGTGGGATAGTGGAGTGGTGAGATAGTGGAATGGTGGGATAGTGGGATGGTGGGACAGTGGGGAGGTGGGCACAAAGTCCATGTGCAGCTCCCAAGGTGCCCACAATTGCCAGGTGATGGGAGAGAGGAGAGGAATGACGGATCCAGGTGGCCAAGCAGCATGCCAGCCCTTCCCAGGGCTCTCTGCAGCTTCCTCTCAATAAAATAAAATATAGATAAAAATGTCCTAATGATGCCAGTCCTGGGATGCAAATCCATTCCTGCTTTAGACTAAGAAATGGGGCAAGAAGGGGATTATCCCTGGGACCCCTGTGAGGAGGGATCAGCCTGTGGCTGCTGCCTGGACCTCCTTGCTTCCTCCATCCCTTCCCACCCCATCTCACCCCCTTCCCAGGGGTTTCCAAAACCTGTCCCAGTCTGGGGTTCCAGCTCCTCCTGTTTGTCCTGAACGAGGCCATGCCCCAATGGGGTTGTGGGGTGGGGTGGGCTGGCAGCCACCAACACCAGGGGGTCCCAATTCCAAGGACACCAGGACTTGTGCTGGTGGGACCCGTGTGGCTCTGGCACTCCCCGCTCCCACTGATTAATGACTCCTTACCAGAGTCCAGCTCCCTGTGGAAAAGAGCATTTCCGTTTGCCCAATTAGAGCTCAAGACGTGATCTCATTAATTCTGGAGGTGGCAACATGGAAGAATTAATTTTGGGGGGTATTTCCCAGGATATTTGTCTCCCAAGGCTGCCTTGGAGCTGCCCTGTCAGGCAGGACGGATGGGCTCAGCACAGGGCTGTGGGGGCAGCTCAGCATTCCCGGGGTAGATCCCACGCACCGTGTTTGCTTTGGCTCTGTTTCCCGTCCCTTCAAGTGGATCCCGGCTGGAGGATGACAGGGGCCAGTGACAAATTGGGAACATTCTTTGGGAATCAGGGCCCAAAGCAGCGGGGTCAGTGCTGGGGGACCAGGGGCTGCGCGTGGTTCTTCTCACACAAGCTCAGGCTTGAAAACCGGGAAGAAAAATCATCCCCGAGTTCCTCAGGTCCCTCCAGAGCCTCTGGATGGAAATTAATGAGCTGGAATGTGGCAGTGGAGACAGGAGTGGGGGGACCCGACAGCGCTGGCGGCTGCGGGTGAGGAATTGTGGTCACCTTTGGGGGACTGGGGGCACACGTGGTGTCCGTGCCCAGTTCTGCGCGTGGTGCCAAGGGGATTTTCCTGCCTCCTGCCTGTTTTCCCAGCTCTGCCCGGCTGCCTGGGGCTCTGAGGTGAGCCTGCTGCGCGGCGGGAGATGGGAAGGAGCAGGAGGTCATGGCACAGCACAGGCTCCATGGCAGGACATGGAGCACATGGCAAGGAGCACATGGCACAGCACAGGACACATGGCACGGCATGGGACACATGGCATGGCATGGGACACATGGCACAGCACAGGACACGTGGCATGGCATGGGACACGNCACCTGGCATGGCATGGGACACATGGCATGGCATGGGACACGTGGCACAGCACAGGACACATGGCATAGCACAGGACACATGGCATGGCATGGAACACCTGGCATGGCATGGGACACATGGCACATCATGGGACACATGGCACAGCATGGGACACATGGCACAGCATGGGACATATGGCATGGGACACCTGGCATGGGACATACAGCATGACATGGAACACATGGCATGGCATGGGACACATGGCACAGGCCACACACCCTCAGAACTGGGAAAGGTTGGAGGAGTTTGGGACCATTATCAGCCAAATAAACCCAAAGCCCTTGGGATCACGCTCAGGTTTTTATTTTCTCCATCTCACTTTTTACAGTTATTTCATCCCTTAAATTGTTTTTCTCCCTCTGAGATGTGCCCTGAAATTTTCCTTGACCTGCACGGCAGAGCCGGAGGCTCCACTCTGCTCCTGCTTTCCCAAAACATGGAGCGGTGTCACAATGGCAAATTAAGCTGTTGGAGCATTTTCCACTCTCATCTCTCCCTTGGTTTTGTTGCTGTTTTCCTGGCCACATTCCCCTGTGGAAACTCCAGGTTCCGGTTGATTTTCCGTTCATTCCGTTTCAAAGGCGCCGGCTCTCCCCGGCCTTCAGCAGGTGCCAGCTCGGAGCTGGCAGTGCCAGCGCTGCCCGGCCGAGCAGGGCTCCCGCCAGCAGCCAGCCTGGATCCATGGAGAGGGGTGGCTGCATCCCAAAGCTCCCCGGGCATCTTTCCAGGATGAGGGATGTCTCCCCTGTGGAGCAGTCAGGGTGCCAACCCCGGGCTCCCCTCGTGCCACAGGGTCTCTCACTGGTGTCCCCACTGCCAGGACATGACTGACAGAAGCTGGGCAGGACTCTCCTTGGAAGGGATTGATAAATAACCAGCTCCAGCCTCCACTCTGGCTCCTGGGAATTTTAAACCCAACTTTGTGGTGCTCCAGGAATTAATTCTCCCTCGCAAAGCCAGGCTCAGTTCACCAGCTCTGCTGCTCCTCATGCCATGGCCTTTGTCCAGCCAACAAATCCAAGCAGGTCCTCTAAGAACTCCTCCCAAATTGCAGGAACTTGTCTGAATCCCAAATCTCATCCTCCTGCATCCCAAACCTCTGTGGATTGCTGCACCCCAAACCTCAATGGATCCCTGCACCCCAAGCCTCAGTAGATCCCTGCAACCCAAGCCTCAGTGGATTCCTGCACCCCATGTCTGATGGGAAAAGCCAGACCTGAGAGTGATGCTGGGGATTCAATGTGGGGAAGGAATGGCTTGGGAATGGATCATGATCTCCCTCTGGAGCAATGCCAGGACTTGAGCTGTGCCCCTGCAGCACTTTTGGGGTGCAGCTGGTCCCTGATGTGTCCCCCCAGGGCAGGAACCTGTGGGAGGAGGGAGGCAGGAGAGTGGCTGCTGGGAGCTCACCCCGACAAACACTTCCAAATGCTTCCAAACGCTTCCAAACTCTTCCACAGCCACATTTTGCGGCAATAACTGCCCCCCCCCCCGCTGCTTCCTTGCCTTGATCAAAGCCCAGCCGGGAGGAAAGTCCATCTGGGACATGCAGAGCTGAGCTTTTCCTGAGGTCTGGGGCTGGCAGCGACATCTCCTTGACAAATCCAACCGGGAAAAATGGCAAAATGGGAGGCTGGGAGCTGTGAGCATTTCCCAGCTGACTGGTGATGTGTGTGGGGAACATATGGACAGTCTGTGCCCGCTGTCCCACAAAACCTGCTGATTTTACACTTGGATTTCTCAGATTCCCTGACAGCTTTGGGGACCGGCTCCGACAGCCTTGGATTCAGTGCCACTCAGTGCCATTGCTGCCTGTGCCCGGAACGGGCAGGGAATGCACGGCACAATGGGGCTGCTCCAGGGTCCGGCTGTCCGAGGGGTGTGGAAAGGGATGAGTGATGGGACCAACCCCAGGCATCAACCCCGGATTTAAAACAGCTTGGGAAAGGCGAGGCTGTTTCTGGCTGCCAAGGATTTCTGTTTTCCATGGATTTTGCAGCTCTTGCTTGGACTGAAATAGCACCGAAGTTGCTGCTTCTCCTGCACCTGCCAGGCTGGATCTGCCAGGCAGGATTGGGAATGGGGGGGCTGTGCTGTGCTGTCCCAATTCCGCCCAGTGTTCAGGGCCAGGAGCACTGGGGAATAAAGACAATGCCACACCAAAAGATGTGGTCTCTGTCACCTGCTGGGTGGCCAGGATCCGGCCCTGATGTAGAGGGACAATTCCACGTGTCATGCCTCCATTTCTCTTTTTCCAGGATAAAAAAGCAGCAAAATGCTGTTGCTGGGTCAGGCCGTGGGTCCTCTTTGCCCACCCCGAGTTCTGCCACATCCCGAGGGCCAGTTTGGAGGTAACACAGGTGAGGAATCCAGCAGGATAGGATGAGTGTTCTCTCACCTTCTGATCCAAGGCTTCCCTGGCAGAGAGAACAGCCAGGCTGGAATTTTCCAGCCTGGGATGGACTTCTAGCACCTATTGGAGCCTGTCTGTAGCTGTGCTGCTGCAAAACCCTGTGGGGATAAATCCCAAAGGATAATCTTGCTTTTGTGAGAAAAGCCAATTTATTAGCCTTAAAGAACTCCAGGGAATCCAGGGCTCCCAGCACAGTCCTCACACAGGGAAAGGTGGGATTTGTGAACTCCCTTGTACTCCCGCAGCTTCTTCCTCTGTGGAACGAGTTTGTTCCTGTCCCAGGAAGGGGTGAATGGAGAAATGGGGAGGTGGGTTTGGATTCCCACCCCCAGTCGGGGCTCTGTAGGGAACCACCAAAGTACCCACTGAGAACTGGTCCATAGGGTCACCCCATGGAGGGGAAGGAAAATGGGAGAGCTGGCAATGTTCAGCCTGGAGAAGGATCCAGGGAGAACTTAGACCCCCTTCCAGCACCCAAAGGGTTCCAAGAGAAACTGAGGACAAGGGATTGAGTAACATGACAGAGGGAATGGCTTTCCACTGCCAGAGGACAGGGTTAGATGGGATATGGGGAGGAAATTCTTCCCTGTAAGGGTGGTGAGGGGTTGGGATGGAATTCCCAGAGAAGCTGTGGCTGCCCCTGGATCCCTGGAAGTGTCCAAGGCCAGGTTGGACGGGGCTTGGAGCAACCTGAGACAGTGGAAGGTGTCCCTGCCCATGGCAGGGGGTGGCACTGGTTGATTTTCATGGTCCCTTCCCACCCAAACCATCTTAGGATTCTGTGATTCCATATTCCTGCACAGAGAGATGCCAGGATCAGCTCCCAGCCACTGGCTCTGGCTCAGCCTCACTCTGTACCTTGTTTTAATTCCCTGGAGATTGGATTCCTGGCAAGCAAAGGGACTCTGGGGACAGATCCCTGAGTCCCTCTGTTGGCGATGTCCTTGGGTGATGGGGTCTGGGATCTCCACCTCGGGGGCTGTAAAACCCCAGGGTCAGGCAGGGCTGGGGCAGCTCTGATGTCAAAGATTCCCAGGATCGAGGGAAGTGCTGATTCTGCTCCGATTGCTCGGGAGCACAGAAGCAAAACCCTCACAGTCAAATTACTACGGAAGTGTCTTGTGGAGACACTCCAGAGATTCCCTGGAGTGCATCCATCAGAGCGGGAGGATTTGGAGAATGGGGAAATAATAGTGGCACACTCCAGTCTGGCATTAACTCCCTAATTCCAGGGGTTTGCGGGGCCCTGGGTGGAACTAATGCAGGTTCTCCCTGTATTTGTGATTATCTGCAGTGTTAAATATGTGCAGTAATCCCATGGGGAATTGGGGCTGGCTCTGGGAAGGCTCTGCCTGGCTGCAGGACTGATTTGTGTGTGCAGGGATGGGATGGAACCAGCAAACCCCGCAAAGCAGAGGGTGAGCGCTCCGAGGGGCTTCTCAAGTGC
>VZTX01026621.1:0-10365 GCA_013400915.1 Pardalotus punctatus | reverse complement strand
GATGGAGAAAAGATGGGGAGAGGCAGCCGCCGTCACGCTTCAGATCTTGCGGGGATCAACCGATGCCGCCGCCCCTTCTCCATCGCGGGGTCCCCGCGACAAAGCCTGGCCCCCTCACCCTGAATCAAGGCGTGCTCGCGGGGTTTTCCCCCCTGTAATTAACGCTAATTGTGGCAATTTGAGGGGTTTGCAATGAGAATATTCCTCGCGTGCTGGGGGGAGGCTGCTGCATCTCCTCTGGGCATCCCCCCGAGTTAATACTCCGAGGAACAGCTTTTCCCCCGGGTGGGAATCCGGGTGAAGGGGACAATCCCCTATTAACTCCAGAGCCCCCCGAACCCTCGGGGCTGATCCCTGGTGCCTTTTCCTGCCCTCCTGCCCCGCTCCGCTGCTTTTCCCTCCTGCCAACAGCGGCCCTATTGTTAAACGCCGCGATCCTACGTGGCTCACTGCCGCTAATGAAGGTAATTAGCTCTGAGTCACGTCGGGCTCATTTATGTTACGAGGTCAAAATCCCCGCTACACTTCAATACATTTTTACAGCGAGCGCATTTAGAAAGTAATTAAAAGGCTCAGCAGCCGCCTTTGCCTCCATCCCCTCTCCCCCTCGCCGGGCTGGCAGGATTTAATTGAGGCCAGCCGAAAGTTAGTGGGAATAAATTGTGGCTGATAACGTGGAGGTTGTAATTTAATTCTGCGAGAGGAGCTGTTCTCGCCCGGGTGTTTGGTTCTTCAGGGAGCGGAGCTGGAGGGGGGGATGATGGCAACTGGGGTCGGTAACGCGGTTTAGTGACGGGGGAATGACGTTCAGGGAGGGGTGAGGCCGTGCACGGGGTGGTCACTCTTTAGAGCGTCATCTCTGGGATTTGTGGAGCAAATTCCCACCCCTGGGAGGTTGTGGATAGCGGGGTGGTGGGAGGATGCTGGTCCAGCAGCCCAGGGTGGGTTGTCACTAAGGCTGGTGAGAAAATACCAAAAATACCGGCATTGTGCTGGGACATGGATCCCCCTCCTTGACTTTGAAGGGAGTTTATAAAAATCAGGAAGAGTGACCTTTTACACGGGTGGATAAAGCCAGGACACAGGGAATGGCTTCCCACTGCCAGAGGGCAGGGAGAGATGGGATTTTGGGAAGGAATTGTTCCCTGGGAGGGTGGGGAGGGGTTGGGATGGAATTCCCAGAGCAGCTGTGGCTGCCCCTGGATCCCTGGCAGTGCCCAAGGCCAGGTTGGACGGGCTTGGAGCAGCCTGGGACAGTGGGATTTGTCCCTGCCCATGGAAACAAGGTGATCTTGAAGGTCCCTTCCATCCCAAACCATTCCATGAGTCTGTGACTCTGACATCTCAATCGCTGCCTCTGCCTGTGGAATGACCAGAGGAGGAGAAGGATCCGGATCCGCCAGCCGGAGGTGCTGGAGCAGGATCAGCTCGGGATGCTCCCAGGATTTCCCAGGGAGCGGGATGTAAATGTAACCTTCAGCCGGCGAGTGCAATTAGAGCTCCGTGCCTGCCGCGATATTAAAATGGGATATTAAAGCAAACAGCGGCTCTCCCCGCTCCCAGGGATAATATCCAGCGCCTGTTTAGCCAGGGATTTGCCGGCACTCTGAGCAAACAGCCGGGAGCCGCCGCTGGTGCCCGGGAAACCTCTCAAATCCGTGAGTGAAAATCCGGCCTTCGGATCGCGGCACGGATCCGCTCCCAGGGCCGGGCATCCTGCGGGGCAGGACCTTTCCCGCGGCCGCGAGAAGCAGGAAGAGGAGGAGGAGGAGGAGGAGGAGGAGCAGCTTTTCCACCCTTGCTGAGGTTGAAGGAGGATGTGGAATCCAAGCATGGTCCTGCTCCTTCCTGCTCCCGTAGCGCTAATGAACTTCCCTCCTTTTCCTTATCCTTCTCCCTGCTTTTCCCTTGGAAGGAGAGCACCAAGGCTGATTTTAACTCCGTTCTTCCCTTGGAATACGAGTGGAATTGCTTTTGGAGTGGCTGGCACTCCGCTTTTCCTCAGCTGCCACCTCAAGCCTCAATGTCTTTTTTAAAAATGACAGCGAGGCTGCTCCGGCTTTATTTTCCCTTTCTCGTTCGGACATTGTGCCCTGATTCCAAAAGTTTTGCAATCTCTCCCTGCCTGTGCATGGATGCATCCTGTTCCTGGCCCAAACTGAGTGAGGGGATCTGGGACAGGAGACCCCGATTCGTACAGACCCCCAAAGCCCAGAGGTGTCTTGTTTTCTAGACACGGAGCTCAGTGAGGCATTCCAAACGGAAATAGCAGGAAAAATCCCATTTTTTGTGCACCTCCTTTGCTCCCCTTCCCAAAAACTTGAATCCCAGTTCTCGGTTTTGTTACCAGCGCTGGTTTTCCGTGTGTCTCCCTGCAGATACGCTGTCAGTGCCTCGCTGGTCCCCGCAGATCCCTCGTCGGGATTTAGGAAATTCCATAAAACACAGGTACGCCCACCCCGCTGCTGTGCCAGGCTGGGGGATGAGGGATGAGGATCTCCCTTTCCATCTCCGCTCCAGCACAGGGAGATTGGGGACATTCCCTCTCTTTCTAGGCTGCGCTGTCCTCCAAACCCATTTCAATTCCGCTTCAGTTCAGATCTGGCTCAGATAAGGCTCGAGTCGCTATCGATAAAAGCTGTGCATTACCCGTGACCTTGCCAGCCTTCAGCAAATTCCCCATCTCCCGATTATTTCCCTTCCATATCTCCCTGAAGAGGGAAAAGCACTGGGAAGGGTCTCAGTGCTGCTGTTTGATGGGAAGCTGCTTCCCAAGGAGCTGGAAACGTCGGTCCCCGGGCAGGGAGGGGTTTGGGGGTTTCCTGGGGTGGGCAAAGCTGGGGAAATCACAGCGAGTTGGGTTTTGCCCTTCTCCGGAACCAAGGAGGGGCTCAGGGTTGTGTTTTGGCATCCCTGGAAAAATTCCTCAATACCGGCAGTGTTTGAGGGCAGCAGGGAGAGGATAAATCAGGGCTCGGGAAATAAGCGAGGCTTCAGCTCTCTCTGCCCACTCTTCCCGTGGTTTTCTTTTTCTCCACGGGTTTTCTCCACAGGTTTCTCCTTTTCTCTCCACAGGTTTTCCACCAAGTACTGGATGTCTCAGACCTGCACCGTCTGCGGGAAGGGAATGTTGTTCGGCTTAAAATGCAAAAACTGCAAGTACGGCGCCGTGCCGGAGCTGTTTGTGTCACTCCTCAGGACTGTGAGGGGACAGTGGGGCTTTGCTGGGGGAGCCGAGCGGGGTTTGGGCACGGAGAGACCAGCCAGGCTCTCTCCAGCTCATCCTCGCAGGAAGCTTGGATGAGACGTGGGATTGGGTGAATTACGCCCCAAAGCAGGGCCGGGGCTGGCTCTGGGATGGGAGCAGGGTCCTCGGGGAGGATGTGCCCGCCAGACCTCGGCTCTGCTCGCCGCAGAGCTCTGAGTCAGATCCTGACAGCCCCCCTTCCCCACGGCTGGCTTTGCATCCCCACGTTAGGGAGATTCCCTGTGGAATTATCTGCAGATGAGGGATGGATGCGCTGGACCAGGCAGGGGTAGAGAGTGGGCACCGCGTGGGTTTTGCCCACAGTTTTGGGCTGTAGATTCTATTTTTGCGAAGTTTTTTGGATCTCTGCTTCCTGGCAGGGTCGTGGCCCTGAGGAGCCAACCCATCCTAAATCCCTGGGGCGAAGGAGAGGGGACAAAACGGGATAGGACCGGGAAAAAACAGCGAGGCAGAGGCTGGGGCTGCTCCAGCTGCTCTCAGCCTTGCCCAGAACCGTGCAGCCACCAGCACCCGGGAAAGCCGCTCCCGGAGCCAGGATTGCCTTTCCCAGGGCTGGGAGCAGGGAATGTGGGATTGTCTGAGGGTAACGGAGCGATAACGATCGCTGCTGCCGCTGATTAAGCGCTGATGAGTTGGTAAATTGGGATTTAAACCCGACGAGAAGCGCTTGGTTACTCCACAGCTGGTGGGGCCTTTCTGGAAGGGCTGTTAACAAATACATGGATTTTCAAGGGGTGATTCCCGTTGTATCCAAGCTCGAGGAACTGGAGGTTTTTCCTGCGAGCTCTCCGCGCGGCAGGAGGGATTTTGTGCCTGGTTCCTGACCAGGATCGGGGATGCTGTGGCTCTGGCTGTGCCAGCCGCGCTCCCTGTAATCCTACAGAAAAGAACAAATCAATTTCCTGCTACTCAAAAGTTGGGAGTGAACACAAGGTATTTAGGATTTTTTCCAGTTTGGCCCCGGCGCTGCTTTTCCCAGAAACCAGAGGGGAGCAGGCAGGTAAAACAAACAACTGGACCCCAACCCCCCAAGCCTCAAATACCAAATTAATTCCTGCCTTTCCCTCTAGGAACAGCTTTGTAATAAAAGCTAACACGGGCAGCTCCTGAATTTTCATTACCCAGCTCATTGACTTGAAGCTGCCGATCTTTTTTTTTTCCCCCATCCTTTCCCCTTGTTTTGATAAATCCTTTCCTCCTTTTCCCCTTTTCTCCCATGGCTTTCTGCCGGCCTGGCAGAGCGTGAGCTGGGGATGCGTTTCCATCCTTAATTAAGGAGGAATGGGAAGGATTTGGGAGTCTGCCTATGCCTATATGCATGACCCAGGGGTGAAGCCCTCCAGACTCCTGCCCCGGCTCCACAAACCGGGAAAAGCTCTGCAAAATACCCAACGTGGCTGTAAATCCTCTCTTTATTTTGGCTAAATGTCCTTAAAAAAGCCAGGAGGGGAGGGAAAATGACAGGGACACATCAGGGGCCAGGGCAGCCACTTCCTCCCTCTCCGCTGCCCGCGAATTTAATTGAGCATCCAGCAGCAGGATGGTGGGAATGGGGATTTCAGGGAATCGTGGAATGCTTTGGGCTGGAAGGGATCTTAAAGACCAACTTGTCCCACCTTCCATAAACCTTTTGCTGCATTCTGCTCCTTTTGTTGCAGCCAGAACTGGCAGAAGTGACAATGTGGGGCATCCTCAAGCCTGGCTGGTCCCCCCCAGCTGGCAGAGAAAGGGGGAGCTGGGCAGAGCCCCCAGGTTTGGGAATTCCTGTGCCGCTCCTCTGGGATGGATGCGTTTTCCGAGGGTCTGCAGCCCCTGTGTCCTCCCAGCCGGCCCACCCTGGTGCCCCAGGGTCTGCATCCCGCCCTGCTCCTTATCCCTGGGCCTGCTGCTCGGGAATTGTGGGAAGCAGGGATCCGGGAGCGTCCGCTGAGGCAGAGTGAACACAAAGCCTCGCATGCAGTCACTTTCCCGAGGGGAAAAAGGGAAAAAAAGCCCCCAGCTCCATCACAGGATCCCAGAGCGGCCTGGGCTGGCAGGGACCTTAAAACTCATCCCATTCCACCCCTGCCATGGCGGGGACACCTCCCACTGTCCCAGGCTGCTCCAAGCCCTGTCCAGCCTGGCCTTGGGCACTGCCAGGGATCCAGGGGCAGCCGCAGCTTCAATCTGTGCCACCCTCCCCGGGAACAATTCCTTCCCAATCTCCCATCCCTCCCTGCCCTCTGGCACTGGGAAGCCATTCCCCGTGTCCTGCCCCTCCACGCAGTCTCCCCATCCCGGGATGCTCCGTGTCCCCTTCTCACTCCTTTCTCTCTGTGCCCTGCCAGGCTCAAGTGCCACAACAAATGCACCAAAGAGGCCCCTCCGTGTCACCTGCTGATCATCCACCGCGGAGGTAAGGCCCTTTCTCCTCCCCGCTCTGTGCCTCCGGGGATGTCGCCAGCGGGTAAATCTTTCAAAAGCCCCCCGGGCGATTCGGGAGCCGAGCCCCCGGCGGGGTCCCCGGCGGGACGGAGGCTCCCGAACCGCTTGGGCGCTCTGGGGAAATGTTACCCACCGTTTTTTCCGCTTGTAGGGAGACGAGCCGGTCGGGGCGAGGCAGATTTGCATTGCAAACCACTTCCACCCACCCTCCCCCTGCCTCCTTTTCTTTTCAGATTCCCCACCGCACGGGGTAAGTCCAACCAGGTTTTAGCCTTTTGCTACTGTCGAGAGCTCAGGGCGGATGTGGGACCCCGAAATCTCCCGGTGCATGCGGGGTCCCCGCGCCGGGGACGCGGCCGTGGCCCTGCGGACACTCGTGGTGCTTTTGGAGCTGCCTTACCCCGCTCTCCTGCGGGACAGCCCGGCCTAAAATCCACACAGAGACAGGGAGAACTTTGCAGCAGGACGACGGGGCGGCGCTTCCCACCTCTTTTCTTCCAGATTTTGGCTCCCTTGCTGGCCAGAGGACGGCGACTGCCTGAGGGAAACGCTTCCAATTGCTCTTACCTTGAATTTTGAGCTCTTAAAGCTGTTCCTTTGTGTTAAACATCCCCCAAAACCCACTCCTCGGTTTAATCCTGGGGAAAAGGATCGTGCTGGTGGCACCTCGGAGGGGGCAATTTTACAGCCTCCACCCCTCCCACGCCCTCGCTTGCAGGAATTTTGGGTGGAAGCGGTTGAAGACCCCTCCCCGTCAGGCTCGGAGCGGCTGCAAACCCTGCCCGGGAGGCAGGGAAGGCAGCGTCCCGGGGGCAGGCGGGATTTGGGCAGGAATTGGGATTTAGGGCTGTGGCGTTGCAAGAGCCGGAGCTGCCCGCGGTGTGGTTTAGGGGCAGCATGGCTTTGGGGTGGCCTCAGCATCACTGAAATACCTCCCCACCCCAAAAAAAAACCCCAAACCCAGCTCTTAAATCCATGGTTTTGGAGTCAAACCATCCCTTGAGCCCCTCCAACCTTCGGGCTGGCTTTGCCGCACACATTTCCCTGCTGAGCGTGTTCTGAGCGGGCTCCTTCCCTCCGCCGAGGAACAGGATTGTGCTCGGCTCACAGAGGGGCCGTGGCAGCTGCTGGACCCCAAATCGCAGCCTCACACCCTGGGGGGGTTGGCTGTGGCCGGGGTGCAGGAGGATCCCGAAGTTCAGCTGCCATCCCAGGCTGGAAGTGCCGCGGGAATCGCTTTGGAGAGCGGTGTGCAAGCACAGGGTGACCCCGAGCGCTCCCGCAGAGCTTTGATGTCTTTCCCTCTCTCTTCCCCTCCTCTCCGACCCCTTTTCCCTCTCTCCCTTCTTAATCCAGCAAGGTTAGTCCGGACAGAGTCGGTGCCCTGTGACATCAACAACCCCCTGAGGAAGCCCCCCCGCTATTCGGACCTGCACGTCAGCCAAACGCTCCCCAAAACCAACAAACTCAACAAGGTGAGCCCTGAGCCCCCTCTGCGCCCGCCCCCTGCACCCAAATATCCACAGCTTTCCATGGGATCGTGGAATTCTTTAGGCTGGAAAAGGTGTTTGAAGGAAATTGAGTTCAGTCGTTCCCCCAGCACTGCCAAGGCCAGCACTGACCATGTCCCCAAGTGCCACATCCACGGGGCTTTTGAATGACTCCAGCACTGCCCTGGGCAGCTGTGCCAGGGCTGGATAATCTTTTCCATGAAGAAATGTTCCCAAATTCCACCCTGAGCCTCCCCTGGCCCAGCCTGAGGCCGTTCCCTCTCCTCCTGTCCCTGTTCCCTGGGAGCAGAGCCCGACCCCCCCGGCTGTCCCCTCCTGTCAGGAGCTGTGCAGAGCCACAAGGTCCCCCCTGAGCCCCCTTTGCTCCAGGCTCAGCCCTTTCCCAGCTCCCTCAGGATTCTCCAGCCCCTTCCCAGCTCCGTTCCCTGCCCTGGACATGTATCCAGTGAGGTTATTTCTCTTAAAAATAAAATGGGATCAGCGTTTCCAGAACATCCTGGGTTCTGCTGTCCCAGTCCTGCTCCGTTGTGGCCTCTCAGTCTCCAGGTCCAAGCTGAATTTGGGGTGGTTTGAGGTCTCTACTCCTGGCAGAGACTTCAATAAATACCGAATTTAGTGTTGCAAATAAAACAAGCCGGGAATTTGATTTTCCCTGGCGAAGCTGCTCAAGCCAGACCTGCCAGAGCACCTGGCTCACTCCTGCTCTGCATTGATACCATGAACCCATCACGGGGCTGGTTCTGATGGAATTTAGAGCCTGCTGGCCTCCTGTGGAAAATTCCTTGGAGGAAGGGCAGGGTGAGGGGTTGGCAGGCTGGAAGTGCTCAAAGAAAAATATGTCATTGATGTGGTGGGGAATGGATCATCAAAACCCTGAATTCCCAAAGCCTGGCTGAATCCCTCCAGCCCTCAGCATCTTCTGGCTCTGGGAAAAGTCTGGGTACCAAGATGCTCCTGGAGATGCTGATTTTAAACCTAAATCCCTTTAGGAATTCCTTGGGGCGGGGATCTGCTCTGGTTTTGTTGTGGGGTGGCGCACAGGGCTTTTGACCTGAACATTCCCATTCAGGTTGAAATTTCCCCTATAAATGTGCTTTTTTCAGCAGGGTAAATAAGAAAATAAAATAAAAAGTAAAAATATATTTTTTATTTAATAAAAAGCCCCCCCCCTTCTTCCTTTGGTGTTTCTAAAAGCATTTCTTTAGAAATATCCTGAAAAAAATCATGGAATGGCCTGGGTTGGAGGAGACCTTAAAGATCCTCTAATTCCAACCCCCCCATGAAATCTCATTGCTGTGACCTTCACCGGTTGCTTTGAGAAGAATTTGACTGGCCAAGATTGTTGAGCATGGAATGATGACCAATATGGGCTTCCTGGAAAGCCCAGCTCATTTAAAAATTAATTAATTAGGACAAAATCACCTGCTGGGGAAGGCTCGTGCAGATTTTTTTACCTTGGAGGGGAATTCCGTGGGAATGGGAGTGCTCAGTGTTACTCAGACCCCGTTCCATGGCTTCAAGCTGGAGCAAAGGGGAGAATCCCGGACTTGATTTTCCTTTTTGGATCCAGGATATCCGAGCAGGTTCTTCTGCCTGTTGGCTCTCGGGTTCTCCCTTCCCACCCATCCCATCGTGCACCCAAAACCCCTGGCCTCGGCTGGGAAGAGTCAGGGAATGACAAGGAATATTTTGGGATGCGTTGGCTGATCCTTCCGGATCCCTCTGCTCCGAGCAAAGCCCTGGGTTTGGCTCCAAGGAGCTCAGCAGGAGCTGCCAGGTCCTTGTTGTCCCCAAGGTTGTGGCCCCAATTCCCGTCTTGGTGGCCACGGCTCTGCAGAACCAGAAGATTTGGGGACGCTCAACTGGGGGTGAGGGCGGCAAAGGAGCCAATTTAGGGTGGGAAATGGCCTTGGAAAAAGCTCTGGAGCTCTGGGTGCTTTCTGGAACTCCTGGAATAAAAGGGTTGGGACGACCCACGGAGCTGTCACTTGTCACCTGTGGTCTTGGCCGCTCAGGGTGGCGTCACCCCGCGCTGCCCTCACCGGTTCCTCTCTCCTCCCTGTGTCCCTCAGGACCACATCCCGGTGCCCTACCAGCCAGATTCCAGCAGCAACCCCTCGTCCACCACGTCCTCCACGCCGTCCTCGCCGGCGCCGCCGCTGCCACCCAGCGCCACCCCCCCGTCCCCGCTGCACCCGTCCCCGCAGTGCCCGCGCCAGCAGAAGCAGTTCAACCTGCCAGGTACCGCCTGCCCCCTCCACACCTTCCTGGAGGTGGATTCGTGTCCTGGGTGTCCTTGGGATGAGGAGCGGTTCTGCCTAATTCTCTTGCTGGGCTCGCATTGGGATGGGGGGAATGTAGAAGTAGAAATGGGGAGAAAAGTGGGGTTTGGGGTAATTCGGGGTGGGTCAAACTTGAAGAAGGGGCAGACCCCAAGGTTTGATCCAGTCTTGGAAAAGTGCGGGGTTGGAGCCAGCACAGCTTCTGCTGCTCCTGAGGCTGCGAAAGCTTTCCAGGAATGGATTTTCCACGGAATTTTGCCTCAACTCTGAACAGAAAGCAGGGCCTTACCCCTCTGTCAGGGCAATTTGGGGTGACCCCACCCTGTTTTTGGGGTGATGGGTCCCCAGAAAGTTTGTTGGCAGCACATGTGGGGTGACAGACGATTCTGGGGCTGTCTGGCGTGGCTTGTCCCGTGGAATCTGGACCTGGGATCCTTCTGCTCCTAGAGCTCCGTCTCTTCAGGGGTGGTGGGAGAGGCGGTGTGAGACCCCGGTGGCTGCAGAAAAATGACCCAAAAAGTTCCTCCTGGGATGAAGATGTACCAAAGGCTGTCCCAGCACGTCTGGGATGTCCTGCTGCTCCCGGAAATGTCCCTTCCAGGAGGGGAACAGCTCAGCATCACTCCTGGAAGTGCGTCCAGCTGCTCCCAAAAAACATCTGGCGAGGGGAGAGGAGATCTCTGGGATCCTGGTGGTCCTGCTTGGTCCGTGACCTCTTTGCTGGAGCAGCCGGAAGGTTGGGGTCCCTCCTGCACCCCCAAAATCCCGGGATTAAGGATCTGGTGTGGCAGGAAGGAGGTTCAGGGTGGCATCTCCGTGCTCCACGGTGGTGCTTCCAGCCTGAGCAGCCTCCGGCCAGAGAGGAGGAGGAAGGAGATGA